>JAJAGP010005916.1:15000-27533 GCA_025084515.1 Ancistrus triradiatus | reverse complement strand
TCCCCACTGTCAAACATGGTGGTGGCAGCATCATGGTTTGGGCCTGCTTTTCTTCAGCAGGGACAGGGAAGATGGTTAAAATTGATGGGAAGATGGATGGAGCCAAATACAGGACCATTCTGGAAGAAAACCTGTTGGAGTCTGCAAAAGACCTGAGACTGGGACAGAGATTTATCTTCCAACAAGACAATGATCCAAAGCATAAAGCAAAATCTACAATGGAATGGTTCACAAATAAACGTATCCAGGTGTTAGAATGGCCAAGTCAAAGTCCAGACCTGAATCCAATCGAGTATCTGTGGAAAGAGCTGAAAACTGCTGTTCACAAACGCTCTCCATCCAACCTCACTGAGCTCGAGCTGTTTTGCAAAGAAGAATGGGCAAAAATTTCATTGTCTCGATGTGCAAAACATACCCCAAGTGACTTGCAGCTGTAAGCAAGGGGGCCGAATAATTTTGCACGCCCCACTTTTCAGTTTTTTGAAATTTATTGGATATTTAAAACTTTTTTTAGAAATAAAAAACTGAAAAGTGGGGCGTGCAAAATTATTCGGCCCCCTTGCGTTAATACTTTGTAGCGCCATCTTTTGCTGCAATTACAGCTGCAAGTTGCTTGGGGTATGTCTCTATCAGTTTTGCACTTCGAGAGACTGAAATTTTTGCCCATTCTTCCTTGCAAAACAGCTCGAGCTCAGTGAGGTTGGATGGAGAGCGTTTGTGAACAGCAGTTTTCAGCTCTTTCCACAGATTCTCGATTGGATTCAGATCTGGACTTTGACTTTGCCTGTAACACCGGCTATAGAGTTTAGGAGACACACGCTGGAGTGAATCGTGACTCAGACGGTGTTTCTTGACAAAACAAAACAGATAATAGAACTGACAACGAATAGCGTTGGAGTACAGACTGTACGGACTGATGAGGTGATTAACGAGTGGGCGATGAAGGACGGAGCGAGAACAGGTAGGTGGGCGATAACAGAAGGAAAGACTAGGTATAGAGATGTGACAGAGAAGAACGATAGAATGATGACTAGATAGGATTAGACTTGGAGATGACTAGGTAGGATAGGACTCGAATAGAATTAGATTAGATCGGCTAGGAAGATGAGAAATGAGACACGGTAGAAAGGTAATAGCGAGGGAGCTAGAGAGACGTCGTAGAAACCACAAGACTCAGCGGTGAAAAAGTGAGGGAAGATGGATTACATAGAACAAATGGAAGGTGCTGGAAATGAGAGGCAGGTGCATGTGATGAACGGAGGGGGAGAGAGAAAGGGATAGAAAGTGATGGAAGGTGAAAGAAGGGAGGCGTGGTGAGCAGGTGCACGAGTGTATGTGACAGAGCCCACCCCTCACGGAGTCCGAGACGGAGCTAGGACTCCACGGACGGCACCACGGGAACCCTAGACGGTCTGGTGGTTTCCTTTCTGGGCGAAGGCTGGGAGGAATCCGGGCGACACCGGGCCCCAGAAGGTTCGGGCAGGCACACCTGACACGAGTGTATGGTGAGAGGCCGAGAGGATTGCAGGGACCAGGTTTGAGGATGGACGACTTTGGCATGGAGCCCAGAACGGACGACCTTGACACAGGCACCGGGACTGACGAACTTGACACAGTCACGGAGACTGGCGAGTTCTGGAAGGATGACCTTGACGCAGGCACTGGGACTGACGAACTCGGAGCAGGCATGAGGGCTGACGACCTCGGAGCAAGCACAGGGGCTGACGACCTCTGGAATGCCCTAGGGACTGATGACTTTGGAGCAGGCATGGGGACTGATGACCTCTATGAGGCCTCAGGGACTGATGAACTCTGGAAGGATGACCCTGACGCAGGCACCGGGACTGACGAACTCGGAGCAGGCACAATGGCTGACGACCTCTGGAAGGCCTCGGGGACTGACGACCTTGGCACAGGTACTGGGACTGACGACCTCCGTGTAGGAACTGGGAGTGACAACCTCGAAGCTGGTACTGGGACTGGAGGCCTCTGGAAGGCCTCGGGGACTGACAACCTTGGAGCAGGCACGGGAACTGACAATCTTGGTGCAGGAACCGGGGCTGACACCTTCTGGAAGACCTCGAGGACTGAAGACCTCGGCATATTAACCGGGAGTGACGATCTTGGAGCAGGTACAGGAGCTGATGATCTTGGTGCAGGAACCGGGGCTGACGTCCTCTGGAAGGCCTCGAGAACTGAAGACCTCGGTGCAGGCACTGGGGTGGACAACCTCGGTGTAGGCACTGGGGCAGACGACCCCGGCGTAGGCACTGGGGCGGACGACCTCGGTGTAGGCACTGGGGCGGATGACCTCGGTGTAGGCACTGGGGCGGATGACCTTGGTGCGGCCTCTGGAAGGCCTCAGACTCGCATGGTCCCGGGAAGGTCCCGGACAATCCTGGAGTGGTCTCAGACTTGACTGACTCGAGGACGAACACTGACTTAGATGGATTCTGACCGGACTTGGACATATTTGGGACAGACTCAAAGTTAGAGAAACTGCGGACAGATTCGGACGAACATAAAAAGAACTCAGACGAAGATTGGACAGACTCAGACAGATTTGAAACAGACTCGGACAGAATGGAGACAGATTCGGACTTAGACAGATTTAGAGCTGGCTCGGACACATTAGAGACAAACACAGTCTTAGACAGACTAGGAGCGGACTCGGAGTGAGGTAATCTTTGGACAGACTCAGAGTTACACGGACGCTGAATAGACACGGACGAACTCAACACTGACCCGGACCGAATAAGGACAGACTTGGACTTAGATAGAGGTAGTGCAGGCTTGGACTGATTAGGGACAGATTCAGACTTAGATAGCTCAGACTGATTTGGAAAGAACTCAGACTTGGACAGATTTTGGAAAGATTCAAACATAGGTGACCTTTGGGAGGTCTCAAGGATAGAGGACCTTTGGCAGGTCTCTGACATAGGTAAACTAAAAATGGACTCAGACCTAGATGACCTTTGGAAGGTCTTTGGCAGAGATGACCTTTGGAAGGTCTTTGAAATACGCAGACTTAGGACGGAGTCTGCAGTAGACAACCCTTGAGTGGTCTCAAACGGACACGGGGTGAACTCAGGCTGACTCAGCATGAACTCGGACATAGATGAACTCGGAACTGACTCAGAATTATTGTAGACAGATTCGTATTTAGATGACCTTGGAGAGGTCTCGAGGATAGAAGACCTTTGGAAGGTCTCTGACACAGGCAAACTTGACATGAACTAGGATTGAGATGGAGTTAGAGCTGACTCGAACTGATTAAAGGCAGACTCGGACTTAAGCACAAGCTCAAGCACGTGGCTGACCAGCTTCTGTGCCGGGTAATCGGGCTCTGGTAGCTCAGACGCAGTGCTACTAGGCAGTAACAGCTCCTCGGCGGAGATAACAGACATGGCGTGCACAGATGGCGGGTTATCAGACCTAGACAGTTCCAACACCGTGCTAGCACCACAACGATCGAGTTAGATGGCCTGACTGCAGGAGTAGCAGGCCTCGGTGACCTATGACAGGTCTCTGACATGATCGGGCTTTGGACTGGCCCTGGGACGGGTGTACCTAGAACGGACTCTAGGACGGGCGACCTTTGGACTGGGACGGGGATCCCTAGAGCAGACTCTGGGATGGGCGACCCTGGAGCTGGGATGGGCGTCCCAAGAGCAGACTCTGGGATGGGCGACCCTGGAACAGACTCTGGGATGGGCGGACCCTGGACTGGACCGGGCGTCCCTTGAATATAGACCGTTGAAGCGCGCTTAATGCTGTGCTTGGCCACATTAATAGCTGCGATCCTCCGACAGCCAGCGAACGGAGGATCCAGCAAGTGGTGAACAAACTAAGGTACCGGCTGAACACTGGTGGACCGGTAACACGGCGTGGACACGCCAAAAAGTTGAGCCTCGAAGGCGTATGGCTCACTATCCGGAAAGGAACCGAGAACTGCCCCGAGCGCATCCAGAAGTGGGTCATTCGGCGTGGACTCGCTGAACAGTTGGACCTTGGGGGTGTATGGTCCACTATCAGCAGGTGGACCAAAAACTGCTCCAAGTCATCCAGAAGCTGGTCACAGTCCTCGGATTTCACCCGTGACCACCTTTCTGTAACCCACTGCAATGCTCTGCCTGAAAAGCAGGACACCACCAGTGAAATACCAGCAAATTCCGAGCTGGGTGGAGAAAGCGTGAGGTAACGAATGCACTGTGCTTGGAATTTGTTGTACAATGCTGGGCTACCATCAAATCTCCCCGGTAACACGATCTCCGTGACCAGCGGAGAGCCAGAAGTGGGCGGAGCTACCAGTGCGGCGGTCGTAGTTGCCGGGAACCGGTCTTGCTGTAACACGCTCTGGGAGATTGCATTCACGGAGGGCGCCAGCTGTGAAATGGCTCGCGTTACCTCTGCGATCTGAGCGCGAAGCTCAGCGAGTTGAACCCAGCTCATATTAGCTCAACTCCTGCTGCCTCCAAGCACGGCTGAGTCTACTGTAACGCCGGCTATAGAGTTTAGGAGACACACGCTGGAGTGGATCGTGACTCAGACGGTGTTTCTTGACAAAACAAAACAGATAATAGAACTGACAACAATAGCGTGATACACAGATAGGAGTACGGACTGATGAGGTGATTAACAAGTGGGTGAGGAAGGACGGAGTGAGAACAGGTAGGTGAGCGATAACAGAAGGAAAGACTAGGTATAGAGATGCGACAGAGAAGAACGATAGAATGATGACTAAATAGGATAAGACTTGGAGATGACTAGGTAGGATAGGACTCGAATAGAAATAGATTAGATCGGCTAGGAAGATGAGAAGCGAGACAGGGTAGAAAGGTAATAGTGAGTGAGCTAGAGAGACGCGGTAGAAGCCACGCGACTCAGCGGTGAAACAGTGAGGGAAGACAGATTATATAGAACAAATGGAAGGTGCCGGAAATGAAAGGCAGGTGCATGTGATGAACGGAGGAGGAGAGAGAAAGGGAGAGAAGGTTATGGAACTCGGTGGAAGGTGGTGGAAGGTGAAAGAAGGGAGGCATGGTGAGCAGGTGTGCGAGTGGATGTGACATTGCCATTCTAACACCTGGATATGTTTATTTGTGAACCATTCCATTGTAGATTTTTCTTTATGTTTTGTATCATTGTCTTGTTGGAAGATAAATCTCTGTCCCAGTCTCAAGTCTGAGGTCTTCCCATCAATTTTAACCATCTTCCCTGTCCTTGCTGAAGAAAAGCAGGCCCAAACCATGATGCTGCCACTACCATGTTTGACAGTGGGGATGGTGTGTTCAGGGTGATGAGCTGTGTTGCTTTTATGCCAAACATAATGTTTTGCATTGTGGCCAAAAAGTTCGATTTTGGTTTCATCTGACCAGAGCACCTTCTTCCACATGTTTGGTGTGTCTCCCAGGTGGCTTGTGGCAAACTTTAAACGAGACTTTTTATGGATATCTTTCTTCTTGCCACTCTTCCTTAAAGGCCAGATTTGTGCAGTGTACGACTGATTGCTGTCATATGGACAGAGTCTCCCACCTCAGCTGAAGATATTTGCAGTTCATCCAGAGTGACCATGGGCCTCTTGGCTGCATCTCTGATCAGTCTTCTCCTTGTTTCAGCTGAGTTTAGAGAGACGGCCGGGTCTTGGTAGATTTGCAGTGGTCTGATACTCCTTCCATTTCAATATGATCGCTTGCACAGTGCTCCTTGAGATGTTTAAAGCTTGGGAAATCTTTTTGTATCCAAATCCGGATTTAAACTTCTCCACAACAGTATCTCGGACCTGCCTGGTGTGTTCCTTGGTCTTCATGATGCTCTCTGCACTTTAAACAGAACTCTGAGACTATCACAGAGCATGCGTTTATACGGAGACTTGATTACACACAGGTGGATTCTATTTATCATCATCAGTCATTTAGGTCAACATTGGATCATTCAGAGATCCTCACTGAACTTCTGGAGTGAGTTTTCTGCACTGAAAGTAAAGGGGCCGAATGATTTTGCACGCCCCACTTTTCAGTTATTTATTTCTAAAAAAGTTTTATCCAATAAAATTCGTTCCACTTCACGATTGTGTCCCACTTCTTGTCCCACTCAAAAAAATTACAATTTCATATCTTTATGTTTGAAGCCTGAAATGTGGCAAAAGGTTGAAAAGTTCAAAGGGGCCAAATACTTTTGCAAGGCACTGTATATATATATATATATATATATATATACTGCTAAAAAAAAAAAAGGGAACACTGAAATGGCAACACTCAAATAGATCTGAATGAATGAAATAGGGGGTAGACACGGCTTTGGTCCCAGCTCTCTGCAGGTCATTCATCAGGTCCCTCTGTGTAGTTCTGGGATTTTTGCTCACCGTTCTCTTGATCATTTTGAGCCCATGGGATGAGATCTTGCGTGGGGCCCCAGATCGAGGGAGATTATCGATGGTCTTGTATGTCTTCCCTTGCTCCCACAGTTGATTTATTCACACCAACCTGTTTGCCTATTGTAGATTCACTCTTTCTAGCCTGGTGCAGGTCTACAATTTTCTTCCTGGTGTCCTTCTGCAGCTCACTGGTCTTGGCCATGGTTGAGTTTGGTGTCTGACTGTTTGAGGCTGTGGACAGGTGTTTTTTATACAGATAATGAGGTCAAACAGGTGCCATTAATACAAGTAACGAGTGAAGGACAGAAGAGCTTCTTAAAGAAGAAGTTACAGGTTTGTGAGAGCCTGAAATCTTGCTTGTTTGTGGGTGACCACATGCTTATTTTTCACCATGATTTACAATTAAATTCTTTAATAATCGTACAGTGTGATTTCCTGGATTTGTTTTCTCATTTTGTCTCTCATAGTTGAAGTGCACCTATGATGTAAATTGCAAACCTCTCTCATCTTCCGAAGTTGGAGAACTTGCACAATGAGTGGCTGACTAAATACTTTTTTGCCCCACTGTATGTGTGTATGTGTGTATATATATATATATATATATATATATATATATATATATATATATATATATATATACAGGTAGTCCTCGGGATACGACGGTCTCGAGTTATGTCGTTTCGTGGTTACGACACATCTCCCATTTACTGTATAAAGCCTTGTTTCGACTTAAGTGGTTTTGCGTCGTAAACGTCATAACGCGAACTTCGTGTTTGGTGTACGCGGCTCGTTTTTTGATAATTACTGTGTTAGGATAGGATAAGTACTTACAGCATGTTATTAACCGTATTTTTCGGGCTATAAAGCACACCAGGTTATAAGACACAATATCAATGACCGACTTCTAACGGATCTATGTTCATACATAAAGCGCATGGTTATAAGGCGCATGAAATGAAACAAAACTCTTAAGTTCCGTCGGAAACTCAGTTTGGTCTTCTTTACCTGGCGCAGGGCGTCTTCTTGCTTCCTGCACTTCTATACCATTGATTCGTTAATGTTGAATTCTCTCGCAGCTGCTCTATTTCCATGTTGTATTGTGTGACCGATAGCGTTGAGTTTGAAATCCGCTTCGAAAATAAATGAATGAATGCACATACGCTAATGTTGAAGCACATACCGTATTACTCCGCAATGCTGCACACTACGGTGGCCGTAAGCTTCATAACCTGCCAAGATCGTGCTAAAACATTTTGACAGATTTATGAGCGCTGTGTACCATCTACAATTGGTTCTAGGTCAGAAAGCACAACCAGAATTAATTCATACATTAGGCGCACCGCATTTTAAGGCACACTATCGATTTTTGAGAAAAATACAAAGCGGTAAATTTAAAAGGTTATAACAAGTTTTTTAACTACAAACAAGGAAATACCAACTGAAGTAATGACATGCATATCACAGAGTTAAGATCAGGAAATGATGGCGAACATGTATATCACAGTTTTAATATCACTAACAGGGTGTATCTATGTGCAACTTATCAATCCTGTAGTAAATACCCAGGTGCAATGTTATGAACTATTTTGTTACGACTTAGTGAGTTACTAGTAAGACAAATTGCGGTGAAACATAACCTATTCAATGGAAAACTACATAGACGTGAGTAGGTCCAGTTTGAAACGTGGTTCAAAATTAAATGCAAGATTCGAGAATCGGGGACCCAAAGAAAGCCACAACCGGGCCTTCGGCGTTCTTCCCAGCTTTGGCTGCGGGGGTTTCACGATCCTCGAAGATTGCGTTGGCGCACACTCAAATCTTTACCCTGGTAACAGGTAAATGCTAAGTCTGACCCGCACTTTACACAACATGCTTCAATAAACTTGGAAGACTAGGACATACGAACATGGTCGATCGTGAAGAAGATCTTTGCTAGTTGGGCTTTCACTACTTTCTCTAGCTTAATTTCTAATTCGGCAATACCAAACTGCTAAAACTGCTGGACAAGGAAAAACTTAAACGTAAAATAAAACGCAAAAAGGAAAACTTCAAAAGAAAACGATTCAAAAACTAAAACTCTCAAACAAAGAAAAAGACTCTACGAAGAAAGAAAAAAACTTAAACAAAGGAAAAAGACTCAAAAAGAACTTAACTGCCTCTGTTAGCTTGACCCAAAAGTTTTGTACAGGCTCTGACGTAAGCGATCAGGGGCGTGAGGCAGGGGTTTTGCCCTGGATCGGCCAATGAGAAGTTGACTCGGTATCAAGTCCCTCTTCTCGTTGGGCACGTCCCTTATTTTCACCGTATGTTGGTATGCACCGATACAGAGGCTATAACTTTGGATTAATATATTTTTACATATCTAGGATGTCTAAGTGTATTACATAAGAACAAAAATCCTCAAAGTTGTAAAGTTGCTTTGAGACAATGCTCCATTGTAAAAAGCGCTATATAAATAGATCTGACTTGACTTGACTTGAAAGTTACAAGTTTAGTTGCGGGAGTTCAGTTACTAGGTTACGATAGTCAAGAGCACCTCAAATCTACAAACTATGACATAATTAAGGCATTCTAACCTACAGCACATACTTTGGCTATTTCTCAGACAAACAATGATATGCTTAATACCAGATGTAGAATACAATACATTCTTAATAACAACTTGCATTTCTGGTCCTGTAAATGTATAAAAGTGTAAATAGGTATTAAGAATATCCCCGATCAAATTCCTTGTAGGAAAGAGACAGGGTGTGTGTGTGGGTGTTTGGACTCATTATGAAGCAGTTCTCATGTGTTTTCTAATTGAGTGGTCCATGCAGAGGTAATCTATTTCCAACAAAAGTTAATACTACTATTAAGAATATGTCTTTAAAAAGGCTGAGGTCCCTGGGTCGTAATTTGCCCAGAGCTGTCCTTCCTGGCTCCTGCCTGTCATAAAAGTGAATAGTGGGAAGGCATCTTTGTTTTTCTTTGCAAAAGTTAGGCCAGACTTCTCCTAGAATGGGGAAGTCTGGTGTAGAGAACACATTGGCTTAGTTTACGATGGTTAGATGCAGGGGTTATCTGACAGCTTGGCCAGATCCTAAATTTTTTTTGTTGGTTTGAGAAAAAGGTTGGTTATTGTGGCCATTAATCTGTGAAGAGTCTGTCCAGGTGGTGGTCCTTTCCACATTCCAGTGTCGTAATGTTTGTGACTTGGTGGGGAGAGGTAGAAAAACAAAAACCAGAGTTCGAATGGCGGCTAATCCAGCTATTGAGGCTACACACAGATACGCCTGACACATACAATTATAAGCTGACAAAGAGAAACAGACGAATACGTCTCTCTCTCTCTCTCTCTCTCTCTCTCTCTCTCTCTCTCTGTGCGCATGCGCGAGTGTGAGCGGAGCGTGGTGAGCGTGAGTAGGAGCGATTGGCGTTTTTGCCGTTTTTTTGCGTGTGTGTGTGCGCGTGCTATTTTCGGATTTCATCTGAGATTTGAGTGTTGAGTGTGTGAGTGTGAGTGCGTGTGCGTGGTTGTGCCCTGAGGGGAGTCTGCTGTCGGCGTTTTGCTGCAGCATGGCGTCTCCTGACTCTAAGCTCTGGGAGAGCCTCACTAGAAAACACGGTGTTAAGATAGAATGTCTTGCAAGTGTTGAGGATTGTTGTTTGGCCGTAGGGAATGTTCTGGGTCATTCCAACATTGTTTCTGCTTCCCGTATGAATAAAGCTGTGGTGCTTTTTTTGAATAGTGTTGTAAAGGCTACTGATTTGGTTCAAACGGGTGTTGTCATTAATTAATGAGCTAACCCTCCTGCCCCTCATACTCTACGCTACTCCGTCAAAGATCATCGTCTAATATTCCCTCCCCCTTTTATTAGGGAGGAGCTTAATTGTTCGGAGCTGTCTCGCCATGGTAAAAGGGTCTCCCCCATAGAAAGATCCTCGTTGGCTGCAAATCTCCGCTGATTAATCATCTTGTGTCAATTCCGAAGGATGGTGTACATGGTGTTAAATCACAGGCTAAGATTGAATTTTATTCTGAAGCTTAGGGTTGATGAGTTCGATTACAACATTTATGTCTCATCTGAAACTGAAATGAAATGCTTCTGGTGTGGGAAAACGGATCATCTTGTCCATGGTTGTCCTGCAAAGGCAGGGGAGACCTCTGATGGTCCTATAAGGGGTGGACAGGAGCAGTCGGGTCCCATGGATGCTGGGCCCGCAGTGGTTGTTCCCCCTGTGGCTACTGTGGGCTCAGTTGTGGGAGATCCACCGGCCACCCCAGTGAATGAGGGGGGTGTGCCGAGCGTACCTGAGTCTCCCGAGGGAGATACTGTGGAAGCTGTACAAGCCATAGAGGAGCTTGCCTTGTCTTTTCCAGTAATAGGGGAGGCCTCTGCAAAGGTCTTAAGCCATGCTGAGGGGGACGTGGTTGTATCTGAAGGGGAGGCTACTGAGGTGGGTGTCTGTATTAGACCCACTAATACTATAGCGGTTGAGCCTGATGTAATTGAAACAGTGGATGAACCTGTTTTTAAAAAGCCTGTAAAAAGGAAGCAAGGGCGAGGACAGAAAAACAAATTGGTGAAGAAAGAGTCTAGCGGTATGGACATGGACACTGATAGTGACAGCTCAGTGTCTGACTCTGGCTGGTCGGTGTGCTCTCAGGAGGAAAAAACACCCATCTTATATACTGCTGAGGAGATAAAAAAATTCCTCAGTGTGACTAAAGGTATGAGAGGTGTGCAATTGGAGGACCATTTTGCAGATGGTCAGCAATTCATTCACGATGTCAAGCATTTTAGAAGGGAAGGGGTCTTCTTTAGACTTAAAATCTTTAGACCTGAAATCTTTAGACTTAAAAAGATACTGACCAAGCTGCACAAACTTGGTAGTGATGATGATGAGTTTTAATCCCTGTTTTAGAATGGCCCATGTCATCACTGCCCTTTGGCCATTTATTTTTTTTATGGGAGTCCTTAGGATAGCAACTCTAAACATTAATGGGGCAAGGGACTGTGTAAAGAGAGCAACTTTTTATGAACTCGCGAAACAGAAGCGTGCTGATGTGTTTTTCCTCCAGGAAACTCACAGTGACGTCACTAATGCTGCTCAATGGGGTATGGAATGGGAGGGGCTGACAGTACTAAGTCATAGCCCAAATATTAACAAAGGTGGTGGAGTGGCAATCTTATTTGCGAAACACTTTGTCCCTTGCTCATATACAGTTGTTGAGATTTTACCTGGGAGACTGCTGAAAGTAAAAGCCAGTTATGAAAATGAGACCTTTGTTTTTATTTGTGTCTACGCTCCTACTATTGGAGCTGAAAGGGTGTCTTTTTTAGATAAGCTGAGTGCTGTGATAGCGGACTGTGATTTTACAGATTTTTTAGTTTTGGGTGGTGATTTTAACTGTACAGCCGATATCTGGACAGGCATCATTTGGAGCCTCACGCTGCCTCCCGCAGGCGGCTGTGTGAGCTCATGGAGACCCATGACTTGTGTGACATATGGAGGGCACTACATGATAAAGAAAGACAGTATACATGGGCACATTCCAAAGATAATGCACTCTCATTGGCAAGGCTTGACAGATTTTATGGTCTTAAGCATCATTTGTCTGTTTTTATGCACTGTTTTATTTCTCCTGTTGGCTTTTCTGATCATTTTATGGTTCAGTGCAATATTATTGCAAGAAATGTGAAGCCTAAGAGTGCATACTGGCATTATAACACAGCACTTTTAGATGATGCTAATTTTAAGGAATCTTTTATCTTCTTTTGGGATGTTTTTAGGACACAAAAAACATCTTTTACTTCTTTGCAACAATGGTGGGACGTAGTGAAAGTACAGATTAAAATATTCTGCCAACAGTACACTTTCAATGTTACTAGAGACATAGTCAGATCGCTTAAAGCCCTGGAGACGAAAATAGTGGAGCTTCAGATTCTATCAGAGACCACAGGAGCTCTAGAGCATGTCAAGGCTCTTAAAAGGAAAAAGTCTGTTGTAGCTGATTTACTGGGCACAGCAGCACAGGGGGCGCTGGTCCGATCGCGTTTCCAGAATGGAACGGAGATGGATGCCCCCTCGAAGTTCTTCTTCGATCTCGAGCGTAAGAATGGACAGAAAAGGCTCATGCATGCTGTGCGAACGGAAGCAGGGGATCTCGTAT
>JAJAGP010005916.1:0-10000 GCA_025084515.1 Ancistrus triradiatus | reverse complement strand
AGGATACCAGATCTCAACTGTTAAGACCATCATGGTATTAACAGGATGTTGAGAGCCGGACACAGACAGAACTGAAATTCAACCCTAAGAGTGGGACTGTACTGTCAGGGAGTCGGTGACATAGATATGAACCTGCAACTCTTGCACAGTGGAAGGAAGGAACAGTATGTCCTGACCCTTAAGTGAGGGAATGCATGAACCAACGCACAATTTGACCAAACCTTAGCTTGCTAGAGGCAGTACAGTGGTGCTTGAAAGTTTGTGAACCCTTTAGAATTTTCTATATTTCTGTACAAATATGACCTAAAACATCATCAGATTTTCACACAAGTCCTAAAAGTAGATAAAGAGAACCCAATTAAACAAATGAGACAAAAATATTACAATTGGTCATTTATTTATTGAGGAAAATGATCCAATATTACATATTAGTGAGTGGCAAAAGTATGTGAACCTCTAGGTTTAGCTTCCCAGGAGTGGTCGACCAACAAAGATCACTCCAAGAGCAAGGCATTTAATAGTTGGCGAGGTCACAAAGGATGCCAGGGTAACTTCTAAGCAACTGAAGGCCTCTCTCACATTGACTAATGTTAATGTTCATGAGACCACCATCAGAAGAACACTGAAACACAGTGGTGTGTATGGAAGGGTTGCAAGGAGAAAGCCACTGCTCTCCAAAAAGAGCATTGCTGCTCATCTGCTATTTACTAAAGATCACGTGGACGAGTCAGAAGGCTACTGGAAGAATGGTTTGTGGACAGATGAGACCAAAATAGAACTTTTTGATTTAAAAGAAAAGCGTTATGTTTGGAGAACTTAAAACACTGCATTCCAGCATAAGAACCTTATCCCATCTGTGAAACATGGTGGTGGTAGTATCATGGTTTGGGCCTGTTTTGCTGCATCTGGGACAGGACAGCTTGCCATCATTGATGGAACAATGAATTCTGAATGATATCAGAGAATTCTAAAGGAAAATGTCAGGACTGCCCATGAACTGAATCTCAAGAGAAGGTGGGTCATGCAGCAAGACAATGACCCTAAGCACACAAGTCGTTCTACCAGAGAATGGAAGAAGGACTGATCAACAGTTACCGGAAACGTTTAGTTGCAGTTATTGCTGCACAGAGGGGGTCACACCAGATACTGAAAGCAAAGGTTCACATACTTTTGAGACTCACCAATTTGTAATATTGGATCATTTTCCTCAATAAATAAATGACCAAGTATAATATATTGGGTTCATTTGTTTAACTGGGTTCTCTTTATGTAGTTTTAGGACTTGTGTGAAAATCTGATTATGTTTTAGGTCATCGTTGTGCAAAAATATAAAAAATTCTAAAGGGTTCACAAACTTTCAAGCACCACTATATATGAACCAGAGTACCTCACATGTGGCAAGTTTAGGTCTGTCAGTCAAATTGCGTGTCAGTTCCACAGGGAGAAGACCTTAAGAGCAAGGTCACCCTGTTCCACCGGGCAGGAGTTCCTGCTATAGGACTGCATCCATAGGCATCCACTCATTGTCAATTGAATATGTTCTGTTCGTATGTATGATAGGCAACTCCCTGTTGGCATCATCCCGGTTTAGGGTTTAGTTGCAGTACCATCTGTCCCATCTTTGTTTGTTGTTCCGCCTCACCTGGGGCTTCCACCTTCCATGACAATTGCAATGTAGAAGCACATATGAATATCTTAATCTCAAACATAAGGTCTATGTGGATTAGATTCAGTTCACACTGGGCCCTGGGGTCATTTCCCCTTTTATAGGAGATGATCTGTGATTTTATATCATCCGGATCAGCCATGTCAGTGTTTTTCTCTCTTACACTGAGAAAATTACAGTCAGAATTGCATCCTGTTTTTCACCCACCTCAGCAGTGTTCTGATCATTTTAGTCCCATCCGGATTCAATTAGAGACTCACGCATCTACAAATGGAGACTTTAAAAAGGTCTGGCATCACTGATGCCTCACTGATAAACAAATCCAATATGAATAGTTGATAAAGAGGTACAGGTCGATCTGTGATAGGTTACAATTGGATTATAACAAAACTGTTGTGTTCATTAGTCTTACCAATCGCGAATATTAAAAAATGCATGGTAAAGAGAACAGGAGTTTGTTTGTTCCAGTTTGTAGCTACAGAGTCTAATACATTTAGAGAGCTTCTAACAGATGTGCCTTTCCAGAGTGTTTTACAGTTGAACATAAGGGACTTTGAAGAATGGGTTGTTACACTGGTTACCCATTGGGAACTCTTTGTATAGCCAAATCTTCATAGATATAATTCTAATTTTAACATTACACTGGTTCTGTCTGGGACTGTACTGGCACAGTGGTTAAGATACTGACCAGAAGGTCCAGGGTTCAAGTCCCAGCATTGCCAGGCTGCTGGTGTTGGGCCATTGCTTAGATTGCACCTTCTAAGATCAGTTATAAATTGCTCTGGATAAGGGCGTCTGCTGAATTTCAACACTGTTATTGTGTAAAATGTTTTTTTTTTTCCATTTCACAGAACCCTTCTTCACCCAGGTCACCTACCCAAGCCACAACCAGTTTTGCTGAACACATGCATGCAGGTGAGAAATGTCTTCATATTTCTTTGTATTTATTGCTTACAAGGACTACCAGTGTTTTTTTTTAACCTCACAGGCACCAGAGCATCTGATAACCTTCCAGATATTAGTCCTGTAACTTCTCTCTCCACTCCACCACGGTACTCACATCACTCTATCACTCCATCTCTGTGATTAACAAAAATAACCAGGAATTAAAAGTCATTTCAGTTCTTCTTCTGCATAGGATTAAGAGAGTCCTCGGCACAGGCCGAGAGAATGAAGTGGTGAAGAGAGTGAGGAGAAGTATGGATGGAAATATACTGGACAGTCTTTCAACATCCTCATCGACCGTGACCATTCCTGATGGAGAAGGTGCGAAAGATGATGATGACGTTGTCATCATTGAGAGTTGCAGCACACCCAGAAGCAAGCAGAGGAATTCAGACATTGACATTTCTAAGGTGAAGACAGAACATGTGGAGAATGCAGACGAGCCGGAAATGCCCAGTGAGAGCGATGCTGTAGTGCCCATGGAGACTTCCACATCGACGTCCTCTTCTGAATCCACAGGACATGTCAACATATCAACTCAAACTGTCCAAAACCCGGCCGTGAAAATGGAAGCAGAAAAGAAGAAACAAGAGTTGAGGAGGAAAGAAGTTAAGAGAGAGGATCAAGTCAAAACAGAGCAAGATCTACCTTCAGTCGAGAGGAAATCAATCCTGGAGTCTATCCAGGAAGCAGCAGCCAATGAAGACTGTGGAATAAGAACAGCGAATGAGAACAAATCACTGGACACAAGTGCAATAAAATCAGAGCACAATAGGAAGTCCTCAGATGAAGAAAGCAAAAGCCCCAGTGCTACAGTGATGCCAGAGGAGGCTGGAGGCCAAAGAGACTCTGCTCTAAATGTGCAGGAGGCCCAGCAGCAGCAGGACAATTTGATGGAGCTTCTGGAGGCCACAGCAAAGGAGCGAGATGAGAGCCGGGCTCAGCAGCATCAGCTCATTGTGCAGGTGGAGGACCTACAGAGTCAGCTGCTGGAGCTCACACAGAGCATGATGAAGAAGGAACAGGCCCATCACAGCACACAGACCAGCTCAGAGGAGACTCAAGACTACGAAGTGCAGTATTTGGAGGCCAAAGAGGTGATAAAGCAGCTCCAAAATAATCTGAGAGAGCTGAACATGAGGGAGAGAGACGGCCAGGAGAAAAACGGATCCTCAGCAGCACAGAAAGATGAGCTCTCTTGTCAGATCGACCTTCTGCTGAGGGAACTAGATGAGCTAACGGAAAAGGTTAGTAGCTGATTTTGTGTTCTCTAAATAACCAGTCAGTAAAATCAGTGAGAGCTTAAGTATAATAAGCAGCTCATTTGGCTCCGAGGTAAGAGTTCTCACTGCATGTTGTAGTTCTACAATTACAGACTGTAGTCCATCTATTTCTCTACATACTGTTTTCATCCCCAGTATTATCAAGGTTGCTCAGTTAAGCGAGGTTAAAGCGGAATTTGGTATTTGTAACAAAATAAAAGTACAGCTCCAGTGACCTAGGCTGAGTTCTGACCTCTGGTTATTGTCTGTGTGGAGTTTCTGCAGGTTCTCTGCTTTCCTTTTAATACTGCAGTTTCCTGTCACATCCCAAAAACATACCGTTAGTTGGATTGGCTTGTTTAAATTGGCCCTAGGTGTGAGTGAGTGACTGATGCTCTATTAAAGATGTATTCCTGCCTTTCTTCCAGGATAGGCTTTGGATCTGATGTTACTCTCTCCAGGATAAGTGGTTACTGGAGACAAATTAATGCTCTAATAAGGAAATGCATCCCGTTTAAATAAATACACAGTCCTACAGTGCTACAGTCGTATGAAAAAGTTTGGGCACCCCTGATAATTTTCATGATTTTTCTTTATAAATCATTGGTTGTCCAGCTCAGCAATTTCAGGTAAATATATCATATAGCAGATGAACACCGTGATATTTGAGAAGTGAAATTAAGTTTATAGGTTTTACAGAAAGTGTGCAGTAATTATTCAAACAAAATTAGGCAGGTGCATAACAAATTTGGGCACCTTGTCATTTGAATTACCTTTTGCACAATATTGAGAAACACAAAATTTGGTTTGTTAAGATCATGACCCTTGATTTATATACAAAAGTGAATTCCAACTTATGAGAAAGTGTTAAGGTGGCCAATTGGAAGTTTTTCTCCTCTTTTTATCTTCTCTGAAAAGTGGCAAAATTGGAGCCTCAAAACAACTCTCAAATGGCCTGAAAACAAAGGTTATTCAACATCATGGTTCAGGGGAAGGATACAAAAAGCTATCTCAGAGATTTCAGCTGTCAGTTTCCACTGTGAGGAACAGTGAGGCAATGGAAGACCACAGGCACAGTTCTAGTTAAGGAACTCCCGAAGTGGCAGACCAAGAAAAATCTCAGATAGGCAGATGCAAAGGATGGTGAGAACAGTCATAGTCAAGCCACAGACCAGGTCCAAACACCTACAACCTCATCTTGCTGCAGATGGTGTCACTGTGCATCGTTCAACTATTCAGAGCAGTTTGCACAAGGAGAGGCTGTATGGGAGAGTAATGCAGAAGAAGCCTTTTCTGCAGACACGCCACAAACAGAGTCACTTGAGGTGTGCTACAGCACATTTGGACAATCCAGCTTCATTTTGGAATAAAGTGCAGTGTACTGATGAAACTAAAATGGAGTTATTTGGACATAACAATAAGCGATATGCATGGTGGAAAAAGAACACAGCATTCCCAAGACAAACACTTGCTACCCACAGTAAAATTTGGTGGTGGTTCCATCATGCTGTGGGGCTGTGTGGCCAGTGCAGGTACAGGCAATCTTGAGGGTCGCATGGATTCCAGTTAATATCAGCAGACTCTTGAGAACAATGTTCAAGAATCAGTGACAAAGTTGAACTTGCACCGAGGCCAACGACCCCAAACCCTGCTCAAAATCTACCAAGGCATTCATGCAGAGGAACCAGTACAACGTTCTGGAATGGCCATCTCAGTCCCCAGACATGAATATTACTGAAAATCTGTGTTGTGATTTAAAGTGGGCTGTCCATGCTCGGAAACCATCAAACCTGACTGAACTGGAGATGTTTTCTATAGAAGAATGGTCCAAAGCACCTTCAACCAGATCCAGACTGGAAGTGTAGGAAGCGTTTTAGCGGCTGTTATGTTAATTTCTACAAAAAAAAAAAAAGGAGGATCTACTAACTAAATATTGATGGTAATTTTTATGTTGGGGTGCCCAATTTATGCACATGCCTAATTTTGTTGAATTAATTAATTACTGCACACTTTCTGTAAATCCTATAAACTTCATTTCACTTCTCAAATATCACTGTGTTCATCTGCTATATGATATATTTAACTCAAGTTGCTGATCTGAACAACCAATGATTTATAAACTAAAATCATGAAAATGATCAGGGGTGCCCAAACTTTTTCATACGAATGTATTTAATCTTAAAATTGTGCACTAGCTAAATGTATATTGGTGTAGTTGATGGCATTCTGAATGGCCTCTTGCCTTAACCTACACCCACTTTCCCATAAATATGAGGTGAGACATCAGAGGTAATTTTGCTCTCCCTAGTTCGACATATTTTTATTATATAGCAGGGAATAATCTGGAGAACTGTCTGCTGACACACACAAACAAGTACAAATGTATGTACTTGCTTCTTATGGGGAAATTTGATTCTGACTTTGAACAAATTTGAATTCGAGTTCGAACGGCCTTCTGGACCAAATAAAGTTCGAATTCCGAGGTTCCACTGTAATTAATGTGAATTTCTGTAAATTAAGAAATGTTTAGCATGTGTATAACAGTTTAGGCTTCAGATTCATGTTTTCAGTGGTATCTCTGACACGTTTGCATATTGTTTGCAAGCAGTTATGCTCTGAAAGAAACATTATTCTGACATCATTGACTGACTATAAGTGTGTAAACCTTAGTTAGGAAAGTGAGGTGATTGGAACATGCAGGAAAGAGGTAGGAGTTTTTCCAGTCTACTATAACTAAGTTATGTTCACGTAGTGAGGTGAGACTGTCAGCGATGGAAACGAGATCCTGCATTCATTTATTTGTATTCCATACACCCCCATGCCACCCACCTGTCATGTTTTGCAATCTTGTCTCTCCCTTTTCATCACACAGTTGGAAAGTCTAGAATCCAAGAATCGCACTTTGTCAGAGTCCTACGGATCTCTACGGAAAGATTTGCAAAAAGCAAAGAGAGAAATGGAACACCTGGGAGTAAGTGCAGCTCAACAGGCTCAGGTGGCAGCAGCTCTGCCAAAAGCCTCGAACCCTGGAAGAGTGCCACAACTTGGGACACAGCAGGCTGAGGTTCAGGAAGCACCAGAGAACAGGAGAGAACAAGTCAACAGCACACAGACATGCAGGTGAGAGCAAATAGAAGAGTGAATTCTGTTGTAGCAGTGTCAACTCCAAACAAATACCCAGGTTTTTGGATATAAATTTGTGGTGTCTACTGTACACACATCGAGCTCTTTAGAAACACTATACTAATGTTGGAAAGGGCCTCCCTTTTGAAGCCATCTGCCTCAAGGTTTGACATTTTGTCTGGCCATTCTCTGTTGACTTCTCTCATCAGTGAGGCATTTTCATCTGCAGAACTGCTACTCACTGGATGTTTTTATACTCTAGAAAATTTTATCTGAAAATCCCAGGAGATCAGCAGTTCTAGAAATACTCAAACCAGTTCGTCTGGCACAGTCAAAATCACTGAGATCATATTTTGCCCAATTGTGATGGTTGATATGAACAATATTTGATGCTGCTGGCTCATACCTGCATGATTTTATGCATGCTATGTTGAGTCCCAGCACCCCTAAAAATAGTAAAAAGACAATTTTTATCATTTTTTAAACGAAAGCTTGTCTCTGATAAGCTGAAAGTGTTAAAACCATGTGGTTTAAGTATAATATTTTAACATTAAAAATGCAACAGTCCCACTTGGCTCACAAATGGTATGACCCAAGTGATGTCTTTGTGGCTAAAAGGGTTAGTGATAAATGGAGTTTCTCGGATTTGTTAGTGTCTTTCCAGTCACAGTGTTTCCCCCACCCCAGAAAGTCCAAAATTATGTTAAAATGTTGGTTTTTTTTTTTTGTTAAAACCTAATAAACAAACAAAATAACGGTGTGGGAATGTTTTCAGTGGTCTCCAAACCTCTGATCCTAGAATCGCCCCTCCCATCCACTTTTGTACCTCCTTTGCTCTAGTCCATGACAGACCCTGTCCTGGAACCCTTGAGCTCTGAGACTTTGTAACCCCAGAGGAGGAAGAAGTCCAGACAGAAAGTCCAGATGCCTCGACCACTTATGGACAAGGGGTGTGTTTCCTGATAATGATTAATCTTAGTGATTTACTAACAACTTTAAGAACGACGTAACTTTAACAACGCTAATTTAACAAACACCAAAAGCCTTCTTAGTCTCAAATTACGAATGAGTTTTAAGTAGTTCTTTTGCATCATTTTCTCATTATTTTAATAATAAACTGGAAACTACAACCCCAAATAAGAAAAAGTTGGGACGGTATGGAAAATGCAAATTAAAAAAACTACAGTGTTTCTTACATGTACTTTGACTTTTATTTAATTGCAGACAGTATTAACCTGAGATATTTCAATTTTTTTTCTGGTCAACTTCATTTCATTTGTTAATAGACATCCAATCCTGCATTTCAGGCCTGCAACACATTCCAAAAAAGGTTGTGTCAGGGGCAGGTTGGTTCTAGTAATCAGGTTAAAAAATAATCTGATGTCAACAGGTGATTATAATCATGATTTGGTACAAAAGTAGTATCCACAAAAGGCTGAGTCTTTGAGGAGCAAAGATGGGCAGAGAATTTCCAGTTTATCAACATATGCATGAGAAAATTAATGAGATATTTAAAAACAATATTGGAAGGGATTTCATTATTTCTCCCTCTACAGTGCATAATATCATTAAATGATTCAAGGAATATGGAAGAATTTCAGTGCATAAAGGTCAAAGCCGCAAACCTAAACTGAAACCCCGTGATCTCTGACCCTCATACGGCACTGCATCATGAACCGTCATTCATCAATAGGGATTACAAGGGACAAGGGATTACTTTATCAAACCTTTATCAAGCACTACAATATTCAGTTACATTCACAAATTCCACTTAAAACATTACTGTGCAAAAAACAAGCGTTATGTTATCCATGTCCTAGTGTTGTACTTTAGTCCGGTCTCTAGTAGTAATAAACGATTGAGCTTGATCTCAAACTCATTTGGACTTGGTCTCGGGGTAAGGCGGACTCGGAAATTGTTATCGAGACCATCCGAGTCCAGTGTGTCAGAGGTAACGTTAATTATAAACTGAACTTTTCAATCTATTCAATCAGAATAAATCAGTCCTTTCGCTACATGCCTAAATAAAATCTGCACTCAGATTGGATGACAGGGAAAAACAAGTTACTGCTCTTCTCGTTCAGTATCCAGTCAATGAACGCTTTATTTTGAATCGTCTGACGTTAGGACTTCAAGTGTGCGCTTTCACCCGCTCGCTTTATTTTACAGATTTTTGTCCACAAAATCTGGAATTATTATGATGATGTCTTCACATTTAATAATAAAAGTGGATAGAATGGATATTGTTGTCTATTTTCTGCTGATTTTCTGTAGTGACTTCTGATTAAGTTCTGACCAGAGGCATCTTGAAGTTTTTTTTACCGGGGCTCAAGCATCGAATGTTTAGAGAGTATAGATGCAGATATAATTTTTAACAGTATATCTAACATTATATCCAATATTTAATGTTGTAGTCTTAATGTTAATGTTAAAGTTTTAATATTATTCTGTTAACATAACAGCAAAAATCATTGTTGATCTCTGTCAGGTCTTTGTGCGCACATATCACTGAACTTATTCACTGTATGTATACTAAACTACTAAACCTTAAAATTTCCATAATATAATAATTTTATATTATGTTTGGTATAAAAATTCAGTTTGAAAACATCACATACTTCTACACGTGTATTAAATGTATTATTTATGCTGAACATTCTAGAGGTTTGCTACAAATACTAAATGGACACCGTGCATATGTAAAATATAAAAAATGTAATGCAAATATAAAAAAAGAATGCCGTATGGGTTAAAAACAATCAGAATTGAGCATTCAAACATAAAAGTAAATCAGCAGAGGACCTCCCTGAACCCCTACATGTGTCTGGGCTAAGCCCCCAATCTCCTCACACCCTAGAAACAAGTTTGACAGAAGGGAAACAGAATAATTACTGTCATTTGCTTCCAAAAGTTACATTCCTTAGTTTACACCTTAGTTTAACTAAGACTATAATATAATTAATAATGAATAATATGTTTAGGTTATATGTAATGATGATGCAAT
>JAJAGP010005915.1:0-27542 GCA_025084515.1 Ancistrus triradiatus | reverse complement strand
CTGATCTAACTCTACCTGGAATAACTGGAGTTCAGAGGGACGCTCAGATACTGTGGACCTATGGACCTGAACAGGCAGAGGAGACGATATTTAATAGTCTGATCACTAATGATAAAGATCGATTACAGCTGGACAGAAGCAGTGGAGCTTTAACCATCAGGAACATCAGCACCAATGACTCAGGGTTTTATACATTACACGTCATTACTGGACGGATCTCATCCAGGAGCTTCAGTGTTACTGTTTATGGTCAGTACAACCTCCTCCTGTCTCTGATTCTGTATCTCATCTGAACTGAGAGCAGTTAAAGGGAATCAGAAAGGTCATGTGATCCATCTGCTCCCTATTATGAGATTAATGTTTGAGAAATTGTCAGGAATAATCTGAGAGTCATAAATACAGTCGATATTCTTACAAATATTATGATAAACAGGTAATAGGCTACTTTAATTATGGTTCAGAAACAGCTATAATGGTAAACAGAGAGGCTGTGAATGTATGTGATGTTCCTCTGAGATAATCATTTAAAGCCTGTCAACATTACAAATGAACAACTTATCACATGCTATTGGATGAAGTCAAGTCAAGTCAGATCTATTTATATAGCACTTTTTACAATGGAGCATTGTCTCAACCCCACTTTACAATTTTAGATTATCTTCTAATATCTACGTCCAATCCCAAATTGAGCAAGCCTAGGGTGACAGTGACAAGGAAACACTCCCTAAGCGTTATGAGGAGGAAACCTTGGGAGGACCAAGACTCAAAAAGGGACCCAACCTCCTTAGGAGGCGTAGATGATAAATGTAAGAATGAAACTAATAAGTCATGGAGTCATAGCTTAAATAAAATGTAAAATATGCACATCGGCATTAAGTAGTCCGATACACAGAGTCACTCCAGGATCTTGAGTCTAAGTCGTTGGCGGCACTTCATCCCCAGCCATGAATGCGATGACTGTTTTTTATGTGTAAACTGGTGATTTAAATCAGGATAAAGATGTACAGGTGCTGGTACCTTTGTTTAAGTTTCTCAGATATTAAGATAATTATTATTCTAAATCTAGATTTCAATAACAGGTAAGTTTTGCTTTTAGTGTCATGTGACAGAAATATGCCTTCCATCTTTTTATGGAGATTTAACAATGGCGTTGCATTCTTTGAACACCAGAGGGCACATTTATACATCATATATGGCATATCTTCCTTCATATCTTCTCCAGTGTAAACTGAGATTTGGGATGTTTATAGATATTTGTATAGTACTTTTCACACACACTTCATACAAAAGGGTGTTTGACAAACTGGGAATGACAACAGGGTCTCATTTTCAATTTTCAAGTTTTATTTCTAGTTATTAAAATAATTTTAATTTCAGGAGACTAATGTTTTTGTTTAATAAAACAAATGTGCATTGTATTGCATTTTTTACACTTTGAAAATAAAAAATGCCTTTTATTAATTGTAAAATGAATAGTTGTGAGAAAATCGAACTGTGAAGTATTGTGAATTGAATCTAGTCGTGAGCAGAGTGTCTTGTTAAAATATAAGTTTATAAGATAATGTGTGTGTTGTAAATTGTTTTGGGTAAGAGTTTCTGCTAAATTTTCTAAATGGTTGTTTGTGCTTTGTTTCACATTTCGTTTTTTGTGTTTTTTTTTGTGTGTGTGTGTCATTTTAGCTCCAGTATCAGTTCCAGAAATAAGAAATAAAGAAAAGCTCCAGCGTTCTGTGTCTCCCACTGAATCTTGTTCTCCTGTATGCTCTGTGAGAAATGGACAGGACGTGACCTTAACCTGGTACAAAGAGAATGAGATTATCTCTAACAGATCCATCACCAATGGAACCCATCTGAGTGTCTCACTTCATCTCCCACCTGAAATCCAACCATCATCCAACATTACATACATCTGTGTTTCTGCAAACCCAGTCAGCAACCAAACAGCTTCCCTCAGCCTTACAGAGCTCTGCTTCCACAAACCAGGTATAACAGCAGGTGACATGTCTTAAACATTAAAGACCTACTTAAAGACATTTACAC
Source organism: Ancistrus triradiatus (assembly GCA_025084515.1). Lineage (NCBI taxonomy): Eukaryota > Metazoa > Chordata > Actinopteri > Siluriformes > Loricariidae > Ancistrus > Ancistrus triradiatus. Next base: position 25,502 of record JAJAGP010005915.1, on the reverse strand, counting down.
ATTTGTGGTTTGACTTCTTTTTGCTGCAAACTTCCAGATTTAACCATTTAACCAAGACCTTCACCTAATAACAGATTAAATCTTTCTCCAATATACTGGAGAATGAGTTCATAAACCAGTTCCTGTGTCTGAACTTCAGTAAAACGGACTGATCTTGTGTAATTGCTGTGATGTTAGGTCATCCCTGGTTATTAGATTCAACCTACACAGCCCCCACCTGAGGAACACTGAGCCTCAGGAAGCTCTCACAGACCTCAGGTAGTTCTGCACTGCAAACCAGAACTCTACCGACTAAGCCTCTCTGGTTCGTATCATGCCTCGGGTGAGCTGAGGTCTGTGGGTTACGGAGTTCTGTTTGGTTCCTGACACCAGTTATCATGCTCAGGTGGGGTAAAGGCCAGAGTTTGGGCCACTGTCACCCTAATCCTCAGCACTGCTCAGGGTGAGGACTGGGTAGGATGTATCATGTGATGCTGACCAGGGGTGCCCCCACATCACACATGGCTAATACAGAATGTATTTCTGCTTGATTACTGAACAGTTTTAATGTTTGCAGACAAATCCCCTGATGCGCATCCTGCATTGATTCCTGCCCTAATATCTGTTGGACTTTTGTTATTAATATTATTTGGAGTTGTGGGAATATGGGCTTGGAGAAAATGGAAAAAGCAACAAGGCAAGAAATAAATCTTCATTTTTATTAGTGTTGATTCTTGTGTGATACATTTAATGAGTCACGTTTTTAATTTTATCTGCTTTTCTGTCTTTAGATCCTGTTACTGTTAATGTTGATGAGGTAGATTATGCTGTTGTGATGAGTAAAACTCCAAATGGATTTAGAGCTAATGGGGTAAGCACATACACTATGTAACTAAAAGTTTATGGACTTCGAGATCTCAAACATTGCGGACGATATAACGTTATAACGTGTAATAATAATGATCATAAGACTATCTGTTATGGTTCGCCATCAAAAAATGAAATGACGAATCGTAAAAACTGAAAAAGAAGGGTAGGGATCCAAATGCAGTTAGCTCCAGATGGTATTAATGAACTGAAATAGACAAAAGAAATAAAACAATAATTAATAAAATATAAATGAATAAATAACAAAGGAAGACTGAGCTTCTGCCTGCCAGAGAGAGATCGGCGAATCTAGGGTTACCCTACGCTGAAAAACTACTTCCCTGGCAATTTACCTCACGCCTACCTGCACTACGGGAACTGAGCCTCTTGGTGGGCCCAGTCCGTCCTCTCTCCCTAACAAAGAAAAACAAAACAAACCAACGAAGTGTGGAGGCTCTGTATAAGCAGGAGAGACGGGTGAGGTCTCAGAAGAGATGTGGCTAGAAACGATCGCTCTTAGAAAGCCGTAGCGGCGATCGTGGAGCATGAGCGGCGTCAAGGTCGATCGCAATGGTGCAACACCTACTAAGACTGGCCAGGGTCTTACATAGCCAGAAACAGCAGGTGTTGCGTATTTCGCCGCTATCAGGCCGCTTACTGACGGGCGTGCCCGATTGCGTCGGCTGCTAGAGATCCTACCGAGGGAAAACTAGTCCAACGCTGCCCTCTAGCATTGGAAAGGTAGGACCTCTGACACGATAACAATAGTGTGCCTACTGCAATAACACAAATACAAAGCTACAACACTTTACATAAAGGCAAAGCATCAAACTGTAGTAGTTTGTGTTTACTTTAATTTTTTGTTCAATTTCAAGAAAATCTGGGGAATTTCTTTCTTGTTTTATTTACAAGATGTTGCAGCTGTTTGTTTTGTTTAACAGGGGAGTTTGTAGATCTGACCTGCATCATCCTGAGGGGTTTGTGTTTGATTTGTATTGTTGTTTTTTACAGAAAGATGGATCCAGGCTAACAGATACAGAAGGTACTGAAGATGCTCCAGTGGTGTATTCAGAGGTGAAGAGGTCCATCTAACATTTCAGTAACATTTCTTTCACTCTGGTCATCTTAAGTATTAAACCTGTTTATAACTTGCTCATAACACATTCAGTTTGTTACATCATTTGATTTGGTATTAATAAATAAATGTTGATTTGTACATAAGGCTCTGGTAGAGGGATTGTTGTTGTATTAGTTTCAGACTCAGACATCAGTTCCTTCCTAACTGTTCTGTTATCTGTGTGTTGGAGGAACCTTAAGCTCTCTAAAGTGTTAATTCTCCTCAGTCAGTGGGTTTGTTACCTTATAATGAACCACTGGATTAATAACAGAGTAGCTCCTCCCTGAGGGAAGTGAGGGGTGTAAGGGGAGGTTCTGTCTGAGCACTGTGTGCAGTATGATACCCTGACCCTCCCTCAGCACAGAATCTGATTCCTCAGTTCAGAATGAGGATCGGATAAAGAGCTTTGGCTGTGTTTAAATATTTCCCATGACTGCAGTAGTGTTAGCATTATTAGTGCAGCAGGTAATGAGCATGTTATTAGCTGCTATGATCACTGCTGAAACCTGAAATCCTGCTGGGTAGGGATTAGAAAGCATGTCCCTGGTATTTGGCTATGTTTGCTCATTGCTTTATATATATTTTGTACATTGCTGCATTAAACGTTTAACTTTAAAGTATTTTGAGCTCAGTCTTAATATCAGTTTATAGAATGAACTCACTGATACCTGTTTTTAAATTTTTAATAAATGAGGTGAAAGCTGAAGCTCCTCTATTGGGTTATAATGTATATTTCATGTTATATATGAATAAGTCTTTGTGTTGAATCTGATTGTTACTATGAATTAGCAATAATAACCTTATAGTTTATTTTAGTGGAGGAGGAAGCTGATTGGTCCTCTGCTGCTGGTTCAGAGGTGTAAGGTGTCCTTTCTGTGAGTTAGTACCCAATCGCTGACTGTGTGCTGGGACAGATTATATCAAACAGCACAGCTTCAGCCCTGTATGATGTAAAACACAAACTACGGGCCTGTGGGGGAAACTATAGAAATGCTTTGGTTTAACAGCTGCTGAAGGCTTCTTATCTGCTCATATAGTTTTACTAAATATTATATAGAAATCCTTAAAAACATTTTTTATTTATGTAACATTTGATGATGGTTTTCATGTAAGAGTCCAGAAACATGAGGTGAGGTTTCTGTAGATCCAGAATGAAGATCATTTTAGATTTACAGAAGGAGTTAGACTGTTAAAGGTAATATTTTAGCACCATAAAGACTTCCAAAGGTCTTTCTCTGAAAAGCTCCATTTCAGTCCACAGCATTTGATAAGGTCTATAAGAAATATGGAATAACATGCTTACATCTATTGATTTAATTTAATACTAATATCATTCATTTAAAACCAGCATTCTAAATTAGAATTATATATTTTAAATACTTTTTGCAAAATAAAGTACAAGTTAATAAACTTACTGAAAGATCCTTCTAATATTATTACAGTATTATACAAAAATGATAAATACTGTATAAATCTTTTATAAAATGGTTATATTCCAATGAAATCTGCCTGGGATTAAAAGAGTGTTATTAATACTAGGAGGAAGCTGACCTACCTCTAATGCAGATCTCCGTTCAGCTACAAAGCGTTCAGAACTGCGTCACTCTTTATCCTTCAAATGCCTTCAGATCTAAATAAAGCTTTGTGCTTTCAGTCTCTACAGTCTGGTTCCTCCACATTGTTCTAATGCCCTCTTCATATGAAGCATTGTGTGTCCTGTGTCCACGTTGCTGAGAAGTTTCATGGTGGTTCTGTCGGAGCGTTCAGCTCTTCTCGGACTGATCCGTGTCACTTCCTCGCTCTTCGCTCTTACGTATCCCATGATGCACCGCACGTGACGTATTTTAGTCTCCACCTGCCAGGTGACGTAAATTCTCATTCCTCGCTCCAAAAGCACGATGGTGGATTCATGTTAAATAAAAATAAATAAATAAATAAAAATGAGATGGTACAAAAATCAAAGCTAAATCTCAGCAAACAAGAAAATGTGTTATTTAAAAAATGAAACACTAAAAATCACAGAGCTAAAACAAACCCAGTCAATAAAGGCAGAGCTCTTTCTGAAACCTGCTTCTGAATTCCTTCATTTCAATAACACTCCAACTAGACACAGATATTTTAGTTGAGTTTAAAGTGGAATTATGATCTATTTATAAATCTGTTTAGATGGAATGTCAGTAATGTAGAAGGTGGAAAAACAGGTTCCTGCTTTTATTTACATGTTTGCACTGCGGGAAGTAAACAGAGCTTCATCTGTTCTTCATCTTACACAAAACTCCACTCAGCAAATTAAAGACAGGTCTTGTTGATTTAAGAAAAAATCAGTCCAAAATTAACATAACAACCACAGTAAAAACTAAACCCACATTCAAATTAAATTATATAAAAACATTCACTATGATTAAAGAATGTGATGTAATATTAAGGTAAGATTTAAAAGTCTTCACCCACCTTAACTCCAGATCTCTTTTCAGCTGTAAGATCAGACCGTAAGAATAATCCGGTTTCAGCCACGTGCATTAAGTAACATCCAGATTAACTTAATCCTGGCTCAGGAATCTACAGTGTGGTTTATCAGCATCATTTGTACTGAGCTCTATATTCACTACCGTATGGTTTGTATTTCCAGTATTGTTTCTCTTTCCTAACACTAAAGGAAGTCTTTGTCTGTTTCTCTCCACCTACATGGAGATTTATTCAAATGATTTAGTGATCTTGGTCCTGAGTCTAAACGTTTATGGTGATGGATTCAGGTTTAAGTTTTGTTCAATCAGAATCCTATCAAACTTTCACATGTAGTAAGTAAAAACAATTCTTAAAACCTGCTTATAACATGATTTTATATTAAATAAAACACCTGCTACAGAGAGACAGTGTAGCTCTGCTGTTATCTGCACTTGCTTTGCATGGAGAACATGCAAATCTGTGTCAGGATAGAAGGCCACTTTTAAAATAAAGTTTGTAAAGTTCCAGTTGTAAAACCTAGTGCTTGTTCATGGTTCTTAAAGATAGACCTCCATCAGGCCTCTTGGTCGGGTCGCAGGGGCTCCCCAGAGAATAGAGGGTGCAGTTATGAGCATGTTCTGGATAACCCACTAGTCCATCACAGGACTGGGTACGAACCAGTCTTCCCTCCCTTAGCCACAGCCAGGCGTACCTGTATGAGATGCTGGACTGACTGGAGGTGCTGCCATCACTCAAACCCAGATCACAGCAGGGATAGGTTAGTGTATTCGGCCCCAAACCACCTGAACCCTCCACAAACCATTATATACACCTGTAATCAGAAGTATTCAACCCACCCACCCAAAGAAAGTAAGAATATATAACTTTAAAATTTATAGCAGAGATATTCTTGCTTCAAGTTAAGTATTGTATCAATGGATTGATACAGCAAATGGGCACAGAAACTGAATGATGTAGTATTTTAGACACGATTATTCAAACCCTTATAACATGGCTGACTTTAAAACCTGCTGCTGGTCTGTTCACCTGAAATTGGGTTAAAACGTGTCTAACCCAATGGAGACTCAATAATGGCCCTTAATTTGCTTCAGCTGTGATGTGTTTATAAAAACACCACCCAGGAAAGTGTTCAAAGTGTGTAACCACAGTGAAGACTGAGGAACTGTAACAAAAAAAGAAGAAAATAGCTGAAAGAGGAGATCATTTCATCACACCAAATGGGAAAAGAAGATTTCCAAGACCTTAGACATTCATGTTCAGTACTTATGGAGCCTGGCTGTGGGAGAAAACCAAAACTTCATCAAGAGGCCGTGATCATATTATCAGGTTTATGAAGCAGAACCCCTGTGTTACTGATAAAGACTTGGATGATGACCTTGATGGTGTTTAGGTCGGGTGATTGTGGAGGAAAGTCCATAAATCAGATTCACTCAGATAAATTGTTATAATGATTATATGTAATGAACAATTTGTGAAAAATAGAAGCATCTTCACTACAACAACAATAATAATAATAATAATATGTTCAACTTGTATAGCGCCTTTCACAAACCTAAGGACGCTTGATTCATCTCATTTTAAAAGTGACCTTCTATCCTGAGATAGATTTGCATGTTCTCCATGCAAAGCCAATGCAGATAACAGCAGAGCTACACTGTCTCTCTGTAGCAGGTGTAATTATTTAAGATAAAATCATGTTATAAGCAGGTTTTAAGAATTGTTTTTACTTACTACACTAGTAATCTCAGATTTCTGAACTCCATTGTATGGAGCGTCTGAGTTATGTGAGCCCTAAAGAGTGATCCCTTATTCCTGCAACTTACTAAATCATTTATTCTAAAGAAGTTCAGTTTCATGAATGTAGGGAGTGTAACTCATAAAACAGGTTCCTGCTTGTATTTACATGTTTACACTCCATGAAATGTAAGAAGAAATATGAGCCTCATCTTCTCTTCATTATTACACCCAAAAACTCATGATGGAATCACGTCAGTTTTTTCATTACTTTGTTCAAGTAATACATGAGAATAAATATATCATAATAAATATATATCAGGAGAATTTACATAATAAAACTGTTTTTAATAATTGTAATTATTTACTGATCAAAGTTTCCTATTTTCTATTTTCTCTCTAGTTTATCTTTATTTCTGCATAAATATGAGATTTTCACACAAGTCCTAAATGTGGACAAAGAGAATCCAGTTTAACAAAAGAGATACAAATATTATACTAGGTCATTTATTTATTGAGCCAAATGATTCAATGTTACATATCTGTGAGGTGCAGAAGTATGTGACCCTCTAGGATTAGCAGTTAATTTGAAGTTGATATGAGAGTCAGCTGTTTGAGTCAATGGGATGATCAATCAGGTGTGAGTTCACTCCCTACATTCATGAAACTGATGATCAATCAGGTGTGAGTTCACACCCTGTTATATTTACAGAACACAGATCTATCAAAGTCGGATCTTCACTACACATTTGTGGAAGCGTATCATGGTACAGAGATTTCTGACTGTAGCTTGTGTCCATCTTGTTTAGCTCCCCCTGCCTTCTTCATCCTACACAGCAGGTGGGGCGGTAGCCACCTGCTGGTCTGTCCTATATATACCCCTCTTCCTGTGCACTTCCTTGTCTGGCTTCTTCACTCTCATCTGCTCCTGTTTCATAACCTGGTTTGTCCACCATTCTTAGGTTTACATTTACAGCAGCATTTACAGCATTTAGCAGACGCCCTTATCCAGACTTACAATTGGTACAGTCTTACAATCCAAGCAATTGTGGGTTAAGGGCCTTGCTCAAGGACCCAACAGTGGCAGCTTGGCAGAAGTGGGATTTGAACCCTTGACCTTCTGGTCCATAGTCCAGTACCTTACCCGCTAGGCCACCACAGTCCCACAGGTTAGGTTTGCTTGTTCTGTTTCTGTTTTACACAATGCTCACTATCAATAAACCCTCGTCACTTGCCCTTACATCTGCCTCCCTTTTCCTTCCGTGCCAAGAGCGCGACACTGAGGAGCTCAGAAACAAGTTGGATTCACAAACTTTCAAACATTCCTGTACCAGCAGAAAGTCCAAACCTCAATTTAATATTAGAGAGAAGTGATAAAGACATGGGCGGAACCTCTGCTTAAATTATGATCCTGTTGATGCTTCTGTGTGTTTGTGATTCAGTTCATCTTGCCTCATTTCCCTGCTATACAACCCCAATTCCAATGAAGTTGGGACGGTGTGTAAAACATAAATTAAAACAGAATACGATGATTTGCAAATCCTCTTCAACCCATATTCAATTGGACACACTACAAAGACAAGATATTTAATGTTCAAACGGATAAACTTTATTGATTTCCATGAATATTTACTCATTTTGAATGTGATGCCTGCAACACGTTCCAAAAAAGTTGCCCATGGGCACCAACACACCCCCGTACCATCAGAGATGCTGGCTTTTGAACTTAGCACTGATAACAATCCGGACAGGCTTTTTCCTTTTTGGCCCAGAGGACACGACGTCCATGATTTCCAAAAACAATTTGAAATGTGGACTCATCAGAGCACATGACACTTTTCCACTTTGCCTAAGTCCATCTCAGATGATCTCGGGCCCGGAGAAGCCGGCGGTGTTTCTGGGTGTGGTTGACCTATGGCTTTGGCTTTGCATGGTAGAGTTTTAACTTGCACTTGTAGATGGAGAGATGAACTGTGTTCACTGACAGTGGTTTTCTGAAGTGTTCCTGAGCCCATGTGCTAATATCCATTACAGAATGATGCCGGTTTTTAATGCAGTGCCACCTGAGGGATCGAAGGTCACGGGCATTCAGTGTTGGTTTTCAGCATTGCTGCTTACTTGCAGAGATTTCTTCAGATTGTCTGAATCTTTTGATGATATTATGGGCTGTAGATGTGAAGTCCATAAATTCCTTGCAACTGCACGTTGAGAAACGTTTTTAAACTGCTGGACTATTTGTGGTGAACCTCGCCACATCCTTGCTTGTGAATGACCGAACCTTTCAGGGATGTTCCTTTTATACGGAGTCATGACACTCACCTGTTTCCAATGAACCTGTTCCCCTGTGGAATGTTCCAAACAGGTGTTTTTGGGGCATTCCTCAAATTTCCTAGTCTTTTGTTGCCCCTGTCCCAACTTTTTTGGAACATGTTGTAGGCATCAAATTCAAAATGAGTGAATATTTGCAAAAACAATAAAAATAATAAAGTTTATCCTTTTGAACATTAAATATCTTGTCTTTGTAGTGTATCCAATTGACGGTGGGTTGAAAAGGATTTGCAAATCGTCATATTCTGTTTTTATTTATGTTTTACACAACGTCCCAACTTCATTGGGGATGGGTTGTACACTGAGGCGTGGTGTTACACAAGGCTTCTGGTACTGAAGGGTGTTTATTCCACTGTCTTTTGTCTGCTTCTGCTGCTTCGTGTCCTTTTGGTTTCGGTTTTAAAAGCCCCAAGGTTATTGTTTTGTGATCCTTCTTTAACCCTTTCAGTCCTGAATTTTTTTGAGTGAAGCAAAAATTATTTCTGTGCAGTATGTTTGTTGAGAGGATCAAAATATTTCTGTACTTTAATTATCAGCAGTTCAAAGCATGTTCACGTCTGATTTTCAGTATGATTCCAAATGATTCAAAAATACTGATTATATATATAATCTGAAAAACAGATTTTGTAACCGGACTCCATTTAGCATCACCAGGACTGAAGGGTAACACCTGCTCTGTAAACGCACTTAAGTACTCAATATTAATTTAGGTGCTTTAAATAAAATCTTACCAATACAAAGTTTTTTATGTAGCACATTTATTGGAATCTTCTTTACTTGCCAACCCAGTTACTAACAAACTGTTGAGCCTTAATTCAGTGGGTGCAGGTACAGGTACCAGGGTGGTCAGGGCGCCAGTCCATCACAGCATTCTGGAGAAACACAACCCAGCCTTTACAGCATCAGCCCCACCCAGGATTCAAACCGGATTCGAACCGTCGTAAATCCATTAAGAACCATGGTGAAAGAACGATGAGGTGCTGCCACTGCCCCCTGCTGATCAACAAACACACTGCAAGTTCCACATTCTTTATACATACTGTATAGTATTGTGTATATTAAACAGTATAACCTAACGGGACTGTAATTGTTTTTAATTTACTCAAATACAACGCTATAGAAAAATGTTTTTGTCTGAATCTGCGCGTTTTATTACACTAAATGACATCAAGTATTTACTTTAAGGATAAATAATTTAAGGATAAATTATTAATTATTCATTTGATTAATATTTCATGTATTTATTAAACACCAAATGCCCCTGTGTGACAAAAAAAGGTGACTAAACAACTAGTTCATTCTTAGACCCCTTAGCAGCAAAAACATCAGATATTCCTTATGGTCTTAGGCTTTCCATCACAAGCTGCATGTTTTAGGCCCAGCTACAGCCTTTTAGGTGTGTGTGTGTGTGTGTGTGTGTGTGTGTGTGTGTGTGTGTGTGTGTGTGTGTGTGTGTGTGTGATGCTGATCTGCTCTTGACTTCCTCATACAAACCCACATTAGCAGTTGAGTGTTAGAAGAACGACTGTCTTCATCTTCCTCCACCATGAAGACTTTCCTCCTCTTCCTCATCTGGGCGGCAGGTAAAGCTCTTTATCTCCAGTTCTGTTAGTGATACTTACACAGTGTTTAGATCTTCAGCTTTATGTTCCTTTTAAATAGTTTTTCATATAGTTTTATCTAAAGGCGTTCAGGAGATTCTCTTATCTGTCTGTCAGCTGATCTTCAGAAAGTCTTAATTAAAGATGATAAAGTGAAGTATTGATTATTTCTGACTGATTTTCACTGGCTGGCTTCAGTCGTGTGTTTGGGGTGGAGAAAAACTCAGTAATGGTCTTACACATGAAATAGAGCTTCTGGGTAAAATGATATTTAATATAAGAGGTATAGGTGTGAAAATGTGGCTGCTTCCTGGTGCTGCACTGGGCATTTCCTGTGTGGTTTCTGTAGCTCAGAAAATGTAGAGCAAAGTGTAAAACACACCATCAGGACCTGAACCGACCTGTAACGGAACATTAATAATTAAATAGACTAAATAGAGAGAATATCACTTCACAAAAGTAGCATTGTGGGACTCATTACATTTGGCTTTTTATTAACTGGATGTGTTTTATGATTTATCACTTGTGTGTCTTATATAAAGTTATTTATTTATTCTGTATGTAAGTGATATGGTTAATCTGAAGCTGGTTTACCTGTGATGCAGGTGTGCTGTGTGCTGATGGAGATCAGACAGTCAGATTACAGCAGCTGGAAGCTTCTGATCTAACTCTACCTGGAATAACTGGAGTTCAGAGGGACGCTCAGATACTGTGGACCTATGGACCTGAACAGGCAGAGGAGACGATATTTAATAGTCTGATCACTAATGATAAAGATCGATTACAGCTGGACAGAAGCAGTGGAGCTTTAACCATCAGGAACATCAGCACCAATGACTCAGGGTTTTATACATTAAAACGTCATTAACTGGACGGATCTCATCCAGGAGCTTCAGTGTTACTGTATATGGTCAGTACAAACCTCCTCCTGTCTCTGATTCTGTATCTCGGCATCATTACAGGAAGATCAAACAGAACTGAGTGCATTAGAGCCAATCATGTCTACACTGAAGTATTACTAGTAAATACACGTTACTGGGACTGAAACCAGCATCTACCGAAGAATTGTGAAATGCGTCTTTACCAACAATTACATTATTGGAAATTAACTGCAGTTTAGTTCCTGATTTACAATCCTGTAACTGGATCGGCTTTCTGTCTGCATTTTCACTGATTTTTCTAATCTGGGTTTATTGTGTTTCTGTTTTTAGCTCCAGTATCAGTTCCAGTAATAAGAAGACAAGAAGAGAGAGGCTCTGTCCTTCCTACTGAATCTTGTTCTCCTGTGTGCTCTGTGAGAAATGGACAGGACGTGACCTTAAGCTGGTACAAAGAGAATGAGATCATCTCTAACAGATCCATCACCAATGGAACCCATCTGAGTGTCTCACTTCATCTCCCACCTGAAATCCAACCATCATCCAACATTAGATACATCTGTGTTTCTGCAAACCCAGTCAGCAACCAAACAGCTTCCCTCAGCCTTACAGAGCTCTGCTTCCACAAACCAGGTATAGAATCAGATCTGAGCTGCTGCTCTGTTACTAACGGAATCTGAATCGGTTTTATATTTATTCTCTCAGCTTTAGCAGGACTGGAGGCTACAGAATTCCTCTCTCTCTCTCATTTTCCTCTTCAGACGTGTCCTGTTTTCAGTTCTGTGCTCCACTGGAGGGTCTGATCAGACTGGTGATCTCCGCTTTGGTCGTCCTGGCAACTGTTGCTGTCCTGGTTCATCACATCAAATATGAAATAGATATGAGTAAGAGCAGAGATCAGAAACCCCATCAGTAAATCTTTATTTTAGTTCTCCTGTATAATACACTGTACAGATTGTATTATATTGTATGCTGTATTTACTGACTGGTAAGAGAAATAACTTTCTGAAATGTATTGTAAAGATAAATGTAGTTAAAGTCTATAACGTGTATATATTTACATGTACGGTGTTAAATGTTACTGAAATAAAATAAATACATAACACAGTAGGTAGTGCTCTTTCCTCAGAGCTTCAGTGATCCCCGGTTTGATTCCCAGCCTGGACTCATTCTGTGTTCATTCCAAAGACAGGCATTAGGTCAATTGCTGTCTCTAAAGTGTTCCAGTGTGCGTGAGAGTGTGTCTAACCTTAAATGGATTCTGCTGAGTGTGTTACTGAACAGTATTGAGTGATGAAAACCCTGAAGGACTGCTAAACACAACAAGCCTAATAAAGCAGTACAACATTAAATAAACTTTGGATGTCATTTTATTGTAATCAGTAATATTTTGAAATCAATTCAAAATGTACAATAAAAAAATGTAATATTGCTGCATTACTCATTTTTATATAATTAAGAAGTAATTAAATTAAAACGCATCCTGTTTAGAAGAGTGCTGTGTCAGAACATAGCAGCGTTCAGTTAACACTCCCTATTGTTAGCTCCACCCTGGATTTGAACCCAGGCCCAGTGGATAGAGGATATTTAGTCTGCTAATGTGGATGTATTTAGCTTGTTAGATTATAGAACAAGCTACACGTTTGTAACCTAAATGATATTCCATTGTTAAATATATAGCGATAAGTGTTGTGGAGAAATGATAGATTAACATGGAAGCTCAATAAGGTTATTCTGGACAAACTCAAACTACATTTGTGAAGATGTGCTGCTCTGAAAATGCAGACCAGATCAAATGTTATAATTATTAATAACCCTTATTATTAATTAATAACCAATATAAAACTAATCCAAGCACTGACACTGAGTTCGCTAGAGGGAGCTCTAAGGCAGGGACTGAATAGTGCTGAAGATGGTTTGAACACGTGCAGAGGAGGGATAGTGGATATATTGGTAGGAGGATGTTGGAGATGGAGCTGCCAGGCAAGAGACGGAGAGGAAGACCAAAGAGGAGTTATTTGGTTGTGGTGAATGAAGATATGCAGGGAGTTGGGGTGAGAGTAGAGGACGTGGAGGACAGGGTGAGGTGGAAACGTTTGACTAGCTGTGGTGACCACTGATAAAGGGAGAAGCCGAAAGAAGAAGAAGAAGAAGAAGAAGTGCAGCGTACAACAGTACACTGGCTGTCCTCTAGCGGTCGGAAACACAGACCTCTGCTGTTTAATATAACACTATATTGTGGCTTAATGAGAGCTGTGATGAATATTTGCTCTTTGCAGGGACTGAGGTAGTGTCTCCCCTGATGATGCAGTGTCCTGGTGAAGGAGCTTCTTTACAGGAACTGTTCTCCAGCTCTCCTGAGTCCAGCTGTGCTGCGTGAATCCCCAAACAGCAGTCATTCACTGTATTTACCAGGTGCAGTAGCCTGTGTGTAACTCCAGAGGGGGCTACTGAGGTGTGCTGTCATTACACAACCATAAGCTGTACTGCAAGATGCTCTGTAGTGGTAAGAATTATAATCATTTATATTTATATTTTAAAAATGTTAAAATGTAATAAAGAAGAAGCCATAATACATCCTAGTTTAAGCAGCTGCAAGCTGCTCCAAGACCTGCTGAAGCCTCAAGTCCTTGTGCTCCACGATGACTGAAACCTCCACTGAGGTGGAACTGACCACGGTACGGCAGGGACTGTCAGTAGTGGCCCAAGAGGGCGATGGCGAGCTGGAGAGACCACTGGCTCTCTCTCTGGCTTTAGCTGTAAGACGGAATTCTGGACAACTGGCCAAATCGTACAGGTCCACCAGGGAGCAAGGAGGTTCTAAAAAGAACAGCTCGGCTTCGACTTCCTCCCTCAGGCCCATCTTAAAAGGTCCATCAGGGTGCAGTTGTTCCAGTTACATTCTGTGGCCCGAATGTGGAACTCAGACATGTAATCAGCAACTGTCCTGGTACCTTGTTTAACCTCCATAATGGGGGCGGCAAAAGCAAGTTCCCCCATGGCGGAGGACGTCCAGACGGGAGGGAGAGGAGGGTGATGGGGCTTGAGGTTCCCACGAGTGGAGGACCTCCATCGCGGTCAGTATCAGGAATTGATGGGTCCTCACTGGTCGCATCCTTCTGTTACAGTTCAGCATACCGAACCGTATGTTAAAGGGATTTTAAGACCCAAGTGCAGGAGCTCCAGATGGAACTAATTATAATTGGCGTCAGTAATAACCACGCTAACCGAACTCGCCACTCAGCCGCTCCAGAGGGAAAAGGCAAAACCAAAATACGCAAACGGTGTAAGTGGGTCCGGGCTAGCACAGAGCAGTCGGTACCCCCGATCACGGAGAGGAGAGGTGACTTAAGTAAGCCCAATAAGGCCACTGGTGAGTGAGGGAGAAGGCGGGGGGGCTGGCGTCACAGCAGCGAACGAGCCACAGCCACAGAGGAAATGGTGGGTCCACGAAGGACGGGAGGACTGTGTAATCATCTGTATCTCCTGATTCTACTGGAGAAGAAGCTGCAGGATCTGTTCCTGCTCGGTTCAGTGAACCTTCAATCTGAGACCTGATCTCTTGGTCGGTTCATGATGCAGCATTTCTGTAATGATTCAATCACTAGGTGTTGGACTCTAAAGCAGAGGGTCAGTTATTCAGATCACACAACATGTTATACCATCCCCCATGCGCTGAGTTGCACTGTGGGTGAGATGTTTGTGTGTAATTGAAGTTACTCATGTGATTCTACCAGACGTTACTCAGCTCTGTTCTGAGGGGTTTCCGCTTCCCTACTGTTCCACTTCCCTGTTCTATAATTGATGACTGTTATTCATAGCTTCCTCTCCGAGTAGAAGAAATGTGACCTGAGGTGTCGACCTTTCATTTAGCTACGATGACTGAACATCTTGTGTCGTAGCTTTTTGTTGCCCTCCCTCGACTCTAAAGATAAAGATCAGATCACACAGATTCAAAACCGACATTTCAGGCAGATGATGTCATTTCTAGCACAGTTTTAGAGGAAGTGGTCAAGGTGTGACAAAATTACAAGAATGTGTGAAAAGATCACTGACAATCTAGATCTTGAGGTTAAGGTTTGATTCTGTGGGGGTGTGGCAGCATGACATTCATTCTGAGATTTACGAGTTACGATTATGGGAGAATGTAGTTAAAGAGCTTATAGACTTTCTGCAGATCTGTTATACTGTACAACCTTTTAGGGGTGGAACTAACTGTTTGTGTTAATAATAAAAGAATTGATGATAATAAAAACCAGCTACTATTACTGAACTAAATGTTTGTGTTAATAATAACAAAATAATAATTTACAAAAATCCTAGCTTTTTTACTGTACTAAATGTTTTAAGGCCGCCTGCTCAGTGTGGTTTATGCAAATGAGATGTAAATGATGGAGCTTCGGTGTTTGTTTAAATGGAAATGACTGTGCTAGTTTTATGTGGTGTTTTTGTTCTTCCTGAGGTGGTTTCACAGCTCGTGCTCTTCAGCATTTCGGGGTTAAACTAAATACTTTTTCCATCCTTACACAGTGTGGGCTTTGTCCAACATGAGCTGCTCCACTGATTGTGACTTTATCCTGATACCAGTCCAGTAGAGGACGTACTTTATTTGTAGATGGAGCTTCACGTTATTGGTAAATGATATGATATGTTTTAAGCACGTGCACGTGAGAGAGCAGCTGCTGTACGAACAGCCCGACACAAACAGATGTGCATGCAGAGAAAAGGCCGGATTCATATCTGCACCAATGGTGCTCATAATAGACCCTGTGGTTTATCAGATCTAGGTCAGGACACTGCATGTATGAAGCAGCTTTCAGTGTTCAGTGGCACGAGGTAGAAGTTTGTAAGTGTAAAGTGTAAGTGCGGTTTATGTGGTGCTTCTCTGCTGCATCTTCCCACGATGAGTATGCTGTGTGTTTTTGTTATAAAGGTTATCGATGATTTCAATGTTATTTATAATATGAGTTAACTTTTAAAAAATAAATTATTTTAATGTTAATGTACACATCACAGCCAATCATCTGTTAAACACCTTATTCCTAAGCCATGAGCCACTGAACTATGGAGTTGGTGCCTTTTGCTTCTGTAAGAGCCTCCATTCCTCCTCAGTGAGGTGACCAATCACCTGAGCTATGAAAGACTCACACTTGATGCTCCAGTTCCTAAAAGCTGCTGGGTCTGGTTCAGGTCAGAGCTCTTTCAGGAAGGTCAAGTTCTTCTACAGGTTCCAAACATCACTAAACTGTTTCTTTATGGAGCTCGCTTTGTGCATGTGGGCATTACCATGATGAAACAGGACGAGATCTTCACCTTAAATGCTTAAGCATTAAGAATGTCCTGTACTGGAATAAGAGGTGCATCCCAAACACCAAAACAGCTACAAACTGTTATTTCTGTTCTATCAAACCAAACAGCTGCATTTAAACAAGCAGTGTTTTCTTCCATCCGCTGGACAGATGGTGAACTACCGTGGCATTGTGCTTGGCTTATTTGCTGCTGCTCAGTCATGGAAACCTGATACATGAAGCTCCTGGTGAACATGCTGACGGTTCGGAAATTTGGCGTCATGCCACGTCAGTGTTTACCTGGAGAGTGCATGACTGTTTGCTTGTTTGTTAGCAATGGCTGAAACAGCAGAATCCCAGTGTTACGGGGTGTCCACATACTTTTGCCATGTAATACACCTTATAATTAACACTTACAGATTTGCTGACTGGCTAATAATTACCTAGAAACAGTTTCTGCAGCCAGTGTTAGTTCCCTCGTGTTGTGCTGAGTTGTTGCTTAGTGACAACAGAGCTGCTTCCCACCAGAGTCGATGCTCAGCCTGTGTTGTGTAAGCAGGAGAAAAAGCATCGGTTAAATGGTTCTGGATTCATGAATAACCTTCACTTACCTTTGGGTGAGATCTGGAACAAAGGACAGGGTAAGACCTAACGGCACACAGCCTGTTCTTACTTCTCTGACAGCAGGCGTGATGTAAGGGGCACCTGGTGGTAATTCCACCCATACAGGATTTGGCTTTTATGAGAAAACATGCCAGCGGGTGATCATGTCACTCTAAATTGCTCCTAAATTAATTGAGTGAATGGGTGAGGTGCCCTGTGATGCACTGGCACCCTCTCTGCATTGAATTTCAGCTTGTGCCAGTGTTTCGGGGACTGGCTGTGACCCTCACCAGGATAAAGCTGGTTATGGAAATGAGCTGAGTGATGGTGGGGATCCTTTATTGGACTGAACAGTCACTCATTCATTGATCTTCATTCAGCACTTTATCCTGGACAGGGCTACAATGAGTCTGGAGCCGTTCCCACAAACACTGGGCACAAGATGGGAATGTGCCAATCCATCACAGGCCATCGAACACCATCACATCTGCTCACTCACATCTGGGGACAGTTAATAATAATAATAATAATAATAATAATAATAATAATATATATCTATCAAATGTTCAGGTAAAAAAAAACAGTATTATCCATATTGAAGAGGTTTTCAGTGCTTAACATGATGCAGTGTTTCTCTTCTCACATGATGCGAGCCAAACAGGATGTGTAACCATGACAACGGAAAGGCGCCTCACAGTCTGACAGGAAGTGGCAAACTGCCAAAAACGAGAGAGAGAGAGTCACAGAGAGAGAGAGAGAGAAAGAGATGGTTTGATGGCCTTCAAGGTAAAGTTTAAATCTGATCCATCTATCATTTGAATATTAATGTGATATTTTAGAACCTGATGATCTTTAATTTGATTTCTGAAATGTTCTTTTATTACCTAAATCTTATGCTGCACTAAATCAGCACAGCTGTTATGTATGAATGGTTTGAGCCTCTTGTTGGTCTAAGAACATGCAGGTCACATGATCCGTTGTTTACTCCTCCATTTTGTATGGCAGTAAGGCAAAGATTTTAGTCAGCAGCACTCTGCAGGTTCAGATGCAGCAGAAAACAGCACAGAAATGTTTTGTACAGTATTTAATCATGTAATGTTAACTTTAATTACTTCTTAAAAGTCCAAATGCAATAATTAGAATAAATCCTCCTTCCTGTAGCCTGTCTGTAACTTTATGTCAGAAACCTGAAGTAAGAATTTACACAGAAACAGGATCAGCTGATTATCAACACGGAACCAAACAAACATTTAACCAATTAAGTCAACATGACCCTGATAATAAAGATATAAAACAGTTACTGAGAGACAAATCCAGCACCCAGTTTGGTCCTTGCCTCTAGTTACTAAAGGAGTTGGTATGTTCTTCCAACCTATGTGTGAGTAAACATGTCCTTCCACATCACAAAATCATGCCAGAATGGATTTGATGTTTTGTTGAAACTCTGTATTTACGGTAATTGTTTTTGTTTGGGCCGGGGGGGTGGTAGCAATTAGACCCCTGTTCTCCCCGAGCATGTTTGATGTTTAAAAAAGGATTATATAGTATATAATGATTACATGATTTAGCTGGGCAGCTTCTGTGACTCTCCAGGGAGGCTGGAGGGCTGGGTCTCACTTAGCCGAGTGACCTGGGTTTCGTTCCTTGTGATTTGTTAATGTTTGTGTGGTGTTTGGCATGTTTCTCTTGTCCATGTGGGTCCCTCTGGTACTCCTGCAGCTGCGTCATGATCCTGATCAGGATAAAGTGGTTACTGCAGATGAATAAAAGAACATTTTACGGAAAATGAAACAGAGTTTAATATCTACACTACTGATTAGAGTTCATTAGAATGATCTACTTATACTGAGAGCTCTGTAAAACCACAGTAACTATTTCTTAGTGTAGATCAGTGGAATCTAAAGGTTAATCCTGATCATCTCAATAACTGTAAGTAACATTTCTAACTCAGCAGTAAAGCTTCAAAATATGATACTCAATAAAGGAGCATGTAGTCTGTCATTGACGGGTTCGACCATCAGACCCTGTGCGGAGTCGAACCGCATCTCAGATGAGAGAGTGCCATCACCAGAGTCGTTCGTAGGTCTGTTTCACGTTACAGCAGCACTGGTTTCATGTTTTATGGCTTCTGCAGGAGTGATATCAGTAACCAATCAGAAAATGTGGGCTTATGAAGTTACCAATATAAAGAAAAATAGAACGCTGGTTTATGCGTTAGCTACTCAAGCTAGCTGCTGAGGTAAATGTACTCCCACCTTGTGACCGGTCCTCTCCGACCCACCATGACCCTCAGCGGGGTCAAGAAAAGGCTTGCTGAATATGAAGGTCAGCTCCTGTCAGAGATCCCATTTTAGGAGAACCTCCCCCAGATGAACAGTTTGTCTGCCAATAGTGTACTTAATGCTTTGAAAATCATCAGGAACAGATGGTTATAGTGGTAAACATTAACATAAAGGATTAATAAAACATAAAGTGTAAAAAATAAACAGAAGGGAATGAGTAAATGTTAAAACTGTGTCAGATTTAGATGAAATTCCTTCATACAGTTTGAGCTTTAATGTAGGATTGCTGGTTTCATGCTGAACTCTGACTACAGAGAGGTTTAGTGACTGGAGAATAAATAAATAAACATAACATTAATAAATAAAATACTCTAGTAGCTTCCATTAGAGAGGCATCACCTTTGTACGCAGCACCTCATGCCGTGAGAAGCAGCCATGAAGGCCTCAACTGTTTGTGGTTACCATTGCAGCTAAAAGCAACACGATGTGAAAGCAACTGATGGTAAAAACGTGCCTTAAAAAGCCACAAAGTTTCCCGCCACTGCCGAAATCTAACAAACATATTTGTGATTAAGTTGTTTTGTAAAGAATGATCTAGTTCTCTTATTAAACTTATGGTTGAGGATCAAATGACTCATCACAGTGCAGACGAGATTATTCCCAAATGTAGTGATTCAGGAGCAGGAGACATGAAATCCCTCCTGTAAGCATTAGATCACATGCAAAACTCTACCAGTACCTTACAAGCAAACCAAACCCCTCCCAAATACATCATAACCACACCCCTCATTATACAAATAAATCATAGCCACACCCCTCCTTGTGTTATATATCATAATCCAAGCTTTTCTCGATATATCACCATAACCAAACCCCTAATATATGACATCATAACCAGAATCCCTAACTATAATATAAAGTGTAATTAAATACCAGTGTACGATGTAAGTAACTGATGATATGAGGAGCTGTGGGAGGACTGGTGCTGTGGCTCTTTGTTCCTGGAGTGTTCTGTGTGAGTGTGAGCCATGTGACTGTAGCTAACTAGCTTTAGCTTCCCTTCTGGACCTGCTAATGTCTCATAAAGCTGGTGCAGTGCTGAAGGGATTTAAGGGGAGTCACTCTGGAATGAAGCAGACTTTTCTGTGGTGTATAACAGAACTGTAGCTGCTGCTTTCAGCTTGTTCTGACCTGTTCTTTCCAGCGTTAAACCCAGACTCTGTGTGGCCAGTGATTTCAGGAATGCATGCCAGACACGTTACAGCATCTTTTAGATCTAAAGCAGTGATCTTACTCTCAGATATGTCTCTGATTATTGTTAGCTAGCTATAACTGAACTAGAGCGTCGTCTCACATGAGAGATTAGATGATTTAGTCCTGTGGGTCTGTTTGCAGTCTCATGCTTGAATGTTGATATTTTGTACAGTTTTTATTCATGGTTTTGGGTAATTATGGGATATTTATAATGGTGCAGTCCTGTTCTGAGCCAGATTGTTTGTGATGACGAGTTTGTTTTGGTTCCCTCAGTGTAAAATGTGACTTAGAGAACAGAAACAATGCATAAAATTATTAGCAGGTATTTAGTAGGTATTTGTATCACTGAAATCTAGATGATAGTCATCTGTCTCTTTGAAATGTTCTCTTCACACACCCACCTTTCTCCCCCCATCACATAACTCTGCATTCGCATGTGATAGATGACTCTTTCATGTCCTATGTAAATCTAACATGAGAGCGGCTAAGCAGAACAAAGACAAACCAAAGCTGAGAAAATGTCTCAGTTTTATGTTCAGTAGTGATTCTACAGAGATACAGATCATATGGTGAGAATTTAGATCACATGATCATATCCTTCAGCAGTGTTTAACACAAAATAAGAGAAAACCAGAAGCAGTGTTGTGTGTTTAACCACCAGCATCATTATACAGTGTGTGTACAGAGGAGTGTGTACACAAACTGACTCATGAACCGTCTGGGAACAACCCAACACCTCCTCTGTGTAATGGGTGTGGTGAAGCTCTTCTGCAGGACTGGAGGACGCTCGGGATTCAAGTATTAGTCTTTCAGTTGGTCCTTTAGTTCCTGCTCAGCCTGTCCCTGTAACCCACACCTGTATGACACAAACCTGTTTCAGTCTGAAAAGAAGCGGGAACTAAAGAACCAACTGAAAGCCTGATATTTGAATTATGAACATCCTCCAGTCCTGCAGAAGAGCTTCGACACACCCACTAACCAGCACTGAAAAAAACACTGCTGGATCATAATTGGATGGAGGGAGGGGGGATGGGGATGGGGATGGGGTGTTGGGGATTTTCCAGACAGTTCATCAGTCCGTTGGTGTTTGGTTACATTGTGTGTAACAATAGTAGTGTGTTAGGTCAGTGTTCAGATCCTTCTCCTCCTTTTATGGAATGAAAGCACAACACACTCTTTACTAACAGAATCCAAACTGAAAGCTCACTAACAGGTCCTGTCTTGTTATTGTTAGTTCCTGCAGTTCCAGTAAGCAGGTGATCAGCATCACTTGTTATTCCACTGTTTTACAGAAATGGCTGGAGGTTTTCCCGCCCTCACCTCCACCTCTGCTCATGTTGGCCTATCATATCTGATCATTACATGACTGGAAGAGGTTTAACCAAACCTGACCTCGTTTCTTCTGTTATCCAATCTGAAGAGGCTCCCACCCCGTGTTAGGAGAGCAGCAATTATCAGGTGTGACAGACATGTTCCAGCCTGCTGTGTTATTGCCAGAAGCTGTTTATCAGTCTTTGTGTATTTAAGCCTCTTTCTCTTCCTCTTTCTTTCTGATGGACAGAAACCCATGCTTGATCCGACCTCCTTATGAAATTCGTACAAAATGCGGCAAACGACGAAAAAATAGATGTTTGGGATGTGCTTTAAAGGATGTTGAAAGAATCACTTCTTATTGAAAACAGACTGATCCTGTTCTAGTAAGCTGGCTCATTCAATCACAGGATGCTGTTTGATCCCTGTTATGGTTTCTGGAGCTGCAGATCCATTAGGTCATAAAAGCATTTTATATCGATGTTTGAGGATAATGTGCATTAACTGGACTCCTCAAATTTCATCCAGTGTTTCAGTCCCATCCTCAGGAAGTGGTGTTTGGCCTCCATGCTGCAATAACATGATGCATCACCTTTAAAATATTCATGCTAGGCTAGTGAACTATTGAAGGCGCTCTGAAACAGATGGTGTTCATATGATAACTAAGAAACCATTTTCTAAAATCAAACCTTTTTCACGTATAAAGTGAAAATAATCCAGATATAATGGAGGTCATGTCGTGTTAATGGAGGAATTCTGTAATAATTAGGAGTGGTTAACATTGGATAAGAGATCTGTTAATGTCTGCCATCTCTAGATAAGCATTACTAAGGTTTCTAAGGATTTAAGAGTGAAAGAGAATTGAATCCCTGCCCTAATACCACATTTATAAACTGTTAACCACAGTCACACAAACATATTGTGTCTCTAATATAATCTGTCTGCTTTTAGCTTTCTTCCCTGTTTGAGCTCAGCTCATGATCTCCAAAATCATTCTGTGCCCCAGTGGCCAACAACTGCATGTCTTCTTAAAACATGGTGTTTAAATAGTTAAAAGCTTTTGGGTGCTGCTGATGATCATAAAGATTTGGGTTGATGGGGCTATTGTTAAAAAAACTATTGTTAGAGGTCCAATGCTGAACTGATGCAGAGTGGGACGTTTTAGCTTAAGAGATTCAAGTGCAGTTTATTTGCATGACTCTTTTTACACAAGCTGAGTCTAAACCCTAAATTAGCAACCCAGAGGCAACAGTGGCAAGGAAAACTCCCAGGGACCAATTAGGAAGAAGCCTTGAGAGGAACCGGCTCAGATGGGAACCCATCCTCCTCCTGGGTGATTCCAGACAAAATTATTAATTAATGAACAGTAGCAGGTAGAAGCAAAGTCATTATTTAAGCAAATTCCATGCAAATAGATATTTAACATTTTAGAACTACTGGAAACTGTATGTAGCAGCTCCAGTCTGTTATCTCAGAAAACGTGCATTAAATCAGAATCATTATGGTAGATCTCTGACTGCTCTTAAACAGATTAGAGTAGCAGAACAGCAAAGACACTCTTAGTAGTGCATATAGTGTTAAATACGGCTGCATGGTGTTTGGGACACAGCCAAAATGGAGGTGTGGATTGTTTAAGGGTGCTTGATATGATTTCAAATACTAAAGTTTTGGCTACAATGATGAATGTTTATTTATCTTATTTTTATTAATTAATTTATTTTTGTGTATACTGGTGATTTTAATCAGGATAAAGATGTACAGATGGTCCTGGTTCATGCTTTTTGGTTTCTTTGGCATTAAGATATAAATTAATCTAGTTCTTATTCTAAATCTATATTTTAATGAGTTAAGTCAGTTTTCTAAAACAATGTAACATGTACATTAGAGTTAAGGGTTGCTTTTAGTGCCATGTGACAGAAGCTCAGAATCTGATTGGTTCTTTTGCTCAGTTCAGTCTGAGTGAGGAAGAGTAAGGACTCTGCAGCTCTTTCCCATGATGAACTCATGTAATAAAAATGGTGGCTCAAGTTATTTTACCTGAAAGGACTCTATTGGAGCTTCTTTTGCTCTTCTTCTGTAAGTTTAAACATTTGTTTTTTGATACAAGACATCAGAACTGTTTAACCTGTAGTTTAGATTAGAGATGACGCTGCTGGTTAGGACTCGGTAAGTCCGCTGTCAGCACCGGACACAGCGGCTCGGTGTTTAACCCGTTTATCCTGCTTATTGTGTGTATCG
Source organism: Ancistrus triradiatus (assembly GCA_025084515.1). NCBI lineage: Eukaryota > Metazoa > Chordata > Actinopteri > Siluriformes > Loricariidae > Ancistrus > Ancistrus triradiatus. The sequence goes on along the minus strand of JAJAGP010005915.1, from coordinate 1,556 downwards.
TTTCTGTGGTGTTATTGTACTGAAGTGTAACGGCTCGAATGATGCGTGTCTGAGCTCGACATAATTCACTAAGGCAGCACGAGTCCTTCGAATAGAACAATGTGGAATGTAGCCATGATTACCAGTTTCAGTTTTATGATAAACTTTAATTTAAACTCTACCTTTAAACTCCTCTGTGTTGTTTGGTGCTGGGTTCTCTCTGGATCATTAACACAGAGCTGTTAGAATCCCATTCCTTCCTCAGCTGTAGTGTGACAGAAGAAATGATTAACACAGAGCAAGTTTAAAGTTTAGACATGGCTTAGGATGTGGAGGCTGGTTGGTGCATTTACACTGAATGTGATTTGACACAGATATAGATCTGAACATGAACACAGATTAATGTAATGTGGAGAAAGCATGAGGAACTTTACTCAGTGTTTTATTGTAAGATGCATCTTTTTCTAACAGACTTTTATTTTTAGTGAATCTCTTGCTGATCAGATGTTATGGAACTAAGCACTGGGGGGAGTGTTTTTATTTGCATACTTTTGAATATTCATAAATACTGGTATTTTAATCAGGGTAGATGTACAAGTGTTCCTAAACCATTTGCATCAGTGTCTTAGACATTTATATTTAAAAAAAACTTCACCATTTATTCTTCTAACCCTCCATTTTAATGGGATGAAGCATCTTCATAAGACATTTATGTTTGGGCTTCTGTGTAGTGTTTATGGGACAGAAGCTCACAATCTGATTGGCTGTCTTGTTCAAGTGAAGTTATTTTAACAGAAGGGACTCATGGACCTAATTTTTTGTTCTTCTGTTAAGCTTTAAAGTTAAGCTTTTCTAACTTCATATGCTACACTACAACTATTAAGGTCTAACAGTAACATTGATGCATTTATTGGACATTTTTAGGTTTTACTTTAGAGACAGTTAACCAGTAATAATCATAGTATAAAATTCAAAACAGATGATAAGCCGAAAATCGAACCCGGGTCTCTGGAGCTGTGAGATGACAGCGCTAACCACTGCTCCTCCAAAGTGTTGACTAGTAGAGATAACATCAAAGGCTATTTGCTAAAAGTTCTGAAATTGAAATTATACTGTGAAGAACACATTGCATCTATAAAACAACTCTGGAACGGTTACTTTTATTACCTTTATGTGTGTAATAATTTGCCATTGTTTACATTCCATGAATCATTTTTACAGTGTGAAATTTGTAACTTGTGTTTCTGTTATGAAATTTCAAAGGAAGTTACATCTATGTGATTATGTGACATCATTAATCTGAAGTTGATTTACCTGTGATGCAGGTGTGCTGTGTGCTGATGGAGATCAGACAGTCAGACTGCAGCAGCTGGAAGCCTCTGATCTAACTCTACCTGGAATAACTGGAGTTCAGAGGGACGCTCAGATACTGTGGACCTATGGACCTGAACAGGCAGAGGAGACGATATTTAATAGTCTGATCACTAATGATAAAGATCGATTACAGCTGGACAGAAGCAGTGGAGCTTTAACCATCAGGAACATCAGCACCAATGACTCAGGGTTTTATACATTAC
>JAJAGP010005914.1:0-27550 GCA_025084515.1 Ancistrus triradiatus | reverse complement strand
CATTTGTTTAACTGGGTTCTCTTTATCTACTTTTAGGACTTGTGTGAAAATCTGATGTTTTAGGTAATATTTATATGAAAAAGAAATCTAAAAAAATCTAAAGGGTTCACAAACTTTCAAGCACCACTGTATGCAAAAATTTGGACCCTCCTGGTCCAGCTAGATGTTTTGCTGAGTTCCTAGTTACACAACCTTTGAATGGACAAACTTAAAAATAGAAACAAGTAAACTTAGTTCTGAGTCTTCAACTGATCTTTTTACTTTGTCTTTTATTTCATTGCAGACAATATGAACAAGAAATTTTATATTTTGTCTGCTCAGTGGCTGGGACCAGATTTTATTAGAAGATTTTTAGGGTATAGTTCCTGTTTTTGAAGATTCTATATAAAGAACTAAAACAGGAACACTACAGTATTTCTCCGAACCTCAGAGAGACAGACATGGCCTTCCTCAAGCTCATGCTCATCCTTCTTCCAGCTCTGGCTATTGGTAAATATGAACTGTTCTAATATTATTTAGAAGCAGGTTTTTAATGAAGAGTAATGTATAGCTGTGTCTTACAGATCTGAAAATTGATTATTATTAATGTTATAATAGAAATTATTATACAGTGGTGCTTGAAAGTTTGTGAAGAGCTGAAGCTGTTCTGTACGGAGAAATGGGCTAAAATTCCTCCAAGCCGGTGTGCAGGACTGATCAACAGCTACAGGAAACGTTTAGCTGCAGTTATTGCTGCACTGGGGGGTTATTCCTCAATAAATAAATGACCAATTATAATATTTTCTCATCTGTCTCATTTGTTTAACTGGGTTCTCTTTATCTACTTTTAGGAATGGTGTGAAAATCTGATGATGTTTTAGGTCATACTTATGCAGAAAGACATAAAATTCTAAAGGGTTCACAAACTCACAAGCACCACTGTATGTCCTCCAGCTCAGGCTGAAAATTGCATAGCTAAACAATATGTACAGTTTAAAGGTTTGGGCACCCTTTGTGGATGAAAAGAAGATACACAAAATCTTCAGTAGATAAACTTAAATATGAAATTTATGCAAGTTAAAAAAATCATAAGCACGTTCTGAGAAAGGTGCTCAAAGTTTTACACAGGTCATTAATATCAAGCTATTAAAATGTGGAATTTTAAAAACTGCTTTACAACTTGTGTTGATGGATTAGAAATACATTTACAAACAGCACTGCTGAATATTTATATATAATGGATAATGCGTCATGTCATTGTCACGTACAAGCCTAAAGCTGTGATGTAATAAAATAATTTTACACTCCTCTTACATATCTTATTATGTCACGTAATGTTTTGAAGATCCCACTAATAAATCAAAACAATAAGCCACATTTATGACTTTGCAGCTGTAGTATGGCGTTCCTCTTTACACAGTGGGGTGTGATTAATCAGCAATATTAAAACAATAATTTACTGGACTTTTTTTTTTGTTTCAGCCGACGCAAGATCTCTGGATGCAGAAACAGTGCAGGAGCATCTGATGGACGCTGATGGGCTCACGGTGAGAGAGCTGCACCGTTACACTAAATCACCAGATATGATTCTCTAATGATTATCTATGTATGGAGAACCAAGTGAGGGAATCTCTGTTAGTTCTGAGTGGGAATGCAAACTGCACACTAGTGTATTAAATAATATGTGAAATAAAGGCATGACTAATATAATCATTATATAATTTATAAACACACAGCAGACACAGGCTTCATCAGAACATACACTTCCCATCTAGTCTTATTCAAAAGTTTGGGCACCCTAGGTCATGTGATTTTTTTTTAAATAGAAAACACTACATACAGTAGAACCAAACTTAAATATTCATTCATTTTCCATAGCTATTCAATCGATTTCAGGGAAGCAGGGGGCTAGCATCAGAGTGAATTTCAGATGTTAATGTAAATACAAACCTGGACGAGTAAATGGAAAAAACAAAACAAGAAATCATGTGAAAAATGTTAAATACCAATCGAGTGTTTGTTGTTTTAAGCAGTGTCCATTTATATATGCATAACTGATCAGTTCCTGTACATATTCTGTAGACTTTTGTGTTTCACAACTGCTTAACTTGTTAAAATCATTAGATGTGGTTATCTTAAATAAACTACACATTAAAATGAATTCTAAAAACTCAATCTTGTGCTACATTGAGCTGAGCTAATGATCCTTCCATTACATTTAAGACATATTTAAATTTTTTCGTAAGACTTACTTTTTGTCATTTAATCATCCATGTTAGTTGACATCAAGTCCTGAATTTATGTTAAGGAAGAAAAAATTAATTCATATGCAATAATTCAGTGGAGACACCTACCTACCTAACAACTAAAGGAGGTGATTAAATAAGGAAGCTTTTATCATGCATCTGATGTCAAAAATATTGAACAAAACAGGTTTTGTGACAACAGATTTGGTCTCCATTTGGCATCGAGTTAAAAGAAAAACGAACCATTTAATAACGTCTGATATTTAATTAATGACAAACTTCAAATTAAACAAAAATTAACATCTTTAAAATCCTACATTGCTCTGCATTATATTGTGAAAGAACAAAACGTGTCACTTCGCGTGTTCAAATATTTCTTAATGCTTTTAAGGTCTAGGCTCAAGAATTGTTTGTTAAATAAGCAAAAAACTTGACAAAGGGAGACCGAACTTTTGCCAAATACACTGAATACTGGTTTCCAGAAAGGTCTGATTTTAATTTGCCAGTATTTTCTACTTTTGGTTTAGTTTTAGTGTTGCTAACAGGGTCATGTTTCTGTAGGATGAGTTATCCTGTCAGGACTGCAAGCAAACCATCGAGATCCTCAAACACCTGCTGTCTGATCAAACATTCCAGGTAGGAACAAACACACAAACAGCCTTATTTAAGTTTTAGTTTAACATAATTTAAACATTAACGTTAAATAACTGGCGGTTTATAGAGCTAACGCTGCTAACTCCCCTTCAGCGTTCGGCCTGAATGTGAGGCGATTCCGTTTCTGCGAGGAATCGACTCCATAATTTAAGCTCGACTCCTAGTTCTTTGTCGCTTGAATTACGGAATCGACTCTTCTTGGGAGGGACATTCGATTCTATGCACATATGAATCAAAGTGCGAACGACGAATTTATAAAGTAGACGTTGCAGACGTTATGAACTAAAGGATGTAGCGTTTGCACTACAGCTTAACTATTACGCGTAACTACTTACAAGATATGTGACTTAAGTAAGTTATTTTAGCTCAAACGCACCTTCAGGATTTTGCTAACTGGGGCTGCGACGTTGTATCAAATGAATCTTTATCTACTCAGATCTTCTGTCTTTTGATGCCGGGAGTCGATGTACCGATTTGTGCAGCAAAAACAGTCGTTCTGGTGTTAGCTCTTAAGTACAGATACCAGACAGTTTGTGACTTATGAAATGGACCCTAATCTGAGTAAAATCCCATGCTGTCAGACCTAGACCCACAAGAAGTGACTGGGTTGATCAGATTCCACAGTTTATGGGTTGACAGTCAAACAACAAAACACAGAGCAGAAGCACTGAAAAACGGAGTTTCACACAATATGACCACTTTATCCTGACAACTCCATCCCTTAATTTAAAGGTTTGTTATGTTTCTTTCAGGTGAAGATGAAGAACACTCTGGAGAGTCTGTGTGATTCGTTACCTGATACACTCACCCCTTCATGCCTACATGCCGTCAAAACCAACCTTCCTGTCACTCCAGCCTTGCTCACTGACCTGATGGTTAGTTAGAATACACAGTGATACAGGGGTTATTGTGTGGCCAAATGTAGTTGATGTGCATTGTTTTGTGTAAGCACAGAAATCCAGATACACCTCTTATAAATAAGAGTCTTACCTTTAAAAGGTCCACTGGATGCTTGGGGGTGTGGCAGTCATGCATTGGTCCAACACTGCTTGAGTCTTGGTGGTATCATCTGTCTAGTCTAGTGATCTACAAACATAACTGGTATGCAAATCTTCCTAGGACTCCTACTAGTAGTATGAGTGGGAATCACAGTTTATCACAATTTAACCCCGCTTTGTTGATATGTGCAAGTGATTACAATATTAGAGCAAAAGGATAAGTTTATTATTAAAACTGAATAATTGAAAGGAGACTCTAGTTACCCTGTTAGGCCACCTCTAGCCTGGATACAAGATGAGATACGGTTGTGCATGGAGTTATACAGGTTCCATATGGTATTCTTCGGCACATTCGGCCACAGATGTTGCAGCTGGGCCTGTAGATCCTGCAAACTCGTACGCTGCTGAAGTTGGTGTCCCAACTTTATCCTATAAATGCTCACTTGGTGATAAATCTGGCGACAGGGCAGCCCATAGAAGTGTTACAATCTGGCGGAGACATTCCTGACACTCCCCTGTCTGACATCCCCTCGTCCAGACATAGCCAATTACGTGTCTGTGCGAAGCCCAACCTAACAAGAAATCACCAACGGGACTCAAACCAAGAAATGAAAATCTGGCCACTGTGAAATCTGGCAAGCAAATTGCCACCTCAAGGATTACATAAAACATCTCTGTGTTTCTCTTCTCACTTTGCAGAGTCCTGATCATGTGTGCTCTTATCTCAGGCTGTGCGAGAGTGACCTCAAGGTGCAGATGGAAGAAATGTTGATGAATCACATCCAGAAGATCTTCACACCCTCGAATGTAAACACCGTACATACACACGTGCTAAAAAAAAAAAAAGACCAGAACAGAATTAACTGGTTTCTACTACATAGTTAATGATGGAAGAGCACTGGTTTATACTGGAGACCAGCAGAGACATTTTTAAAGTGCAACAAATGCTGGTCACCAACAAAACCTGCTTTTAGGTCTTTATTTGCTTCTCCCTAAATTAGAAATGCCAAATTCCCCTCTTCATGATCATCACTGCGTAGGCCGCAGAGTGCCTCCTTACATTCTCTCCCTCAGAAACTGCCAACTATGACCATGCGGTGCTCTGCGAAGACAGGGGCGCTGGCGTGACTCAAAATTATCCCTTCACAGTGGTGGTCTAGCGTATTCTGTGCCAAAAGCACAGAAAATCAGGGCTCAGTTGAAAATTATATAGTTTTAATACAGTTTTAATTAACTGAGCCACAGATAACACGCTACATTTTGGCTACATTTAGAGCAGAGTGGAACTTACGAGGATTTTGAAAAACGTAGTTTTACACTGGGATATGATGATCGGTGTTTTGGCGACCTCTAGTGGTTCAGAATGAGGTAACTTACAATATAAAAATGATTGGAAACCGACTGTATAGGATCTCAGCGATATGCCGGTTAGTATCTTTGGCGACATCTAGTGGTCTATTTAAGTAAGTGCAAACTTAAAACCTGGCTGCATTTGTAACTGACTCTGCTCACCTTGTGTTTATGCACAGATTGAATTCTCATCGTGTGGTATTTGCAAGTTCGTGTTGAATCTGATACCCAGAGGATGGATACAGGTGCATAACATACACAAACATACAGACCTGACTCTGAGAACACGATGTTAAATTGTCCTGTTGTTTGTGCCATGTGTGTGCAGAGAGCTTTATCCACTGTGTCATGGAGAGTCTGCTGCCTTTTCCCCAACCGCATTCGGGGCCTGTGTTCACAAATAACTCAGAAATATATCAGGATGACCTTTAATGGGCTGCTGAATCCTAGATCCCCAAGATCCCTCTGCAACCGACTGCGCCTCTGCCAGAGGTTGACAACGGCCAACGCTAAAGGTCCGTCCACACAAGAGAGCGTTACATAGAGTTTATACAGACTGACTGGTATAATTATCCACTTAGTCATTTTTTTTCTCAACAGGCTCTCCTCTCTCGGACTGTGATACATGTCTGACTCTGGCAGTTCTTGCTCGTCTGAGTTTGGGATCTAATGCGACTCAGCCTCGGGTCTCCTCTTTCTTGGGCTCTGTGTGCCAGATGCACCCTGGAGCTCTCCCCGAGGTCAGAGTCTCAAACTTTAACCACTATTAACACACCTAGAACTTTACACAACAATTACAACACATTGCCATGCACTGATAAAAGAACACAAACCTGTTTCATCTGCTATGAAAACAGACTGTTCCACCAGGTGGATTTTATTCATGTTCAGTGAGTGAACAGGTTTTCTGTTCTTAACTCACTCCAGGGAAACATGTTCATGTCCATTGTAATCACATACACATATTAAGGTAAGGATGTTCTTTGGTGCTTCGTCACTCACTTTCGCTGCTGATGTTACTTCTGTCCTGCAGTGCAAGAGCTTCACTGAGCACTATGGCCGGCAGCTGCAAGGTTTTCTGGGTAATCAGTTGGCGGCTCTGGATGTGTGCCAGGTACTGCACTAGAAATACCTGCAAAGTTCAGAAAGGTGTTTTAAACATTGCTACTCATACTAAACTCTGTCCAAGAGCAGTGTGTAGTACATAATAGCTGTACAATGCAATATATTTTCCATATAAAGGGAGGAGCCATGCCTTTGTTAGTAATTAATAAAGTTATTTGTATAGTTAGTATACTATACTAAAGGATTAATATAGTTATTAATCCGTTTAGTAGATCAGGTTGATTAACCTTTGATTAAAAGCTCCTGGTTGAGCAAGAATGGATAATGTAAAGAATAAAGCAAACAGGATCAGAGTATTCGCTGGATTTTTAAGTATAAGGTGTTTTTTTGGTGGAATTGTGGTAAAAGTCGGTTAAAAATTACCAATACAAGAGAAGAAAGCAAGTCAAGGTACACAGGAGTTCGCAATTTTCTCATGAAGCGTCCCTCTCACAGTGGGGTTTACAAAATGGCGGCAAGCTTGGGGTTTAACAAAAAAACGTAATTTTATCAAGGGTGCCGATATTTAGGCTGAATGGAAATAGGACATGTTTAATTTAGTTGGACATTAAATTGTAACTTCAGGAGAAAGATTACGAGGATATGTTAAGCCGTTTAAACAGAGTAGAAGAAAACCGCTTACAGTAGCAATCCTCTGCGCTGTTCTTATCCGCCACTAGATGTCGCCAAAGTATTATACATATTTAACCGTTTTTATAGTTGAGTATAGTCGCATTGCTGAAATGAAGTCCCAAATTGATATTTATTAATTAGATAAAAATATTTTTTCATTCAGAGTGCAGATCTGTGTGTGAGGAGCGAGAAGGCGGAGCAGGGAGAAATTGGTGACCCGTGCACCCTGGGGCCGAGCTACACTTGCAAAAATATGCAAACTGCATGAACCTGTGGGGTGAGTGACAGAATGAGCGTCCAAATATAAGCTCACAGCCTCCAGTGGCTTCAGCAATGTAAACTTATGTGACTCACCTCAATAAAGCACCAAACACTCCAATGAGAATGTCTGTATGAGTCTGTCAGCGTAAACATCGGGTGTTCTTTTCAGGTGGTTTCCTTTTGCCAGATGAACCTGTGGAAGTAAAGTTGAGTTTGATGGTTTGTCATGTTTGTTAGGCTCTAAACATCAGTTCACATCCAATCAGTGTCTGCTTTAGCGATATTAAAGAAAAGATCTGGTGGAATATAGCTGAAAGGCTGGAGAATGATGGTGATAAACCTCACAGTGACTGGATGGGACCATTTGATTATTTATCTAAGTGCATTCTAATCTGTTTATGTCTTTGTTTTTTTAAGTTGACGATGTGAAAAAGACACTGCGAAATCTCCGACACATTAGGAGAAGAAATTAAAGAAAGCAAAAGCAGACAATTAACTGTTTTATTTTTCTTCTCAGGTCTTCCAGATTCAGACATCAGCTTCACTGCTGCTTCGGTTCATTTCTGAATGACTAAATCATGTACGAATCTCCACATCTGATGCTTGTGTGCCCCATTAAACTGTGAAAAGATTAACCTGTGTGATTCTTGTATGGAGGGAATTGCTTCTTCTGTCTGTTTGATCCCCTCGAGGCCAGAGGCAGCAATGAGGCACAAACTCGAGTTTACACAGAGATACACAAGCACATTAGACTTCTTGCTGTTCAGAAATGTAACAAAGCATGTCCTCGTTTCACATCGTACCACATGGTTATTAGACTGGTTTGGGTTATATCTAATCCCTAATAAAGAACAACACGTCTCCTGGCAAAAGACCCTTATTGTAAGGAGATACAAATACAAATATGGACAATAGTATTGGGACACACCTCTTAATCTGAATTCAAGTGTTTCATTCGGTCCTGTTAACGCAGGTGTATAAAATCCAGCACCTAAAGGCCATGAGGTCTGCCTTTATAAACATTAGTGAGTCAGTTGGTGAAATTTCTTCCCTACCTTTTCAACATTAAAACCACTCACTGATCGATTAAAATAATGCAGGGGTGAATTTTGACACAAAATGGCAGGAATAAATGCCAGTCCATCACTACAGACCAAAAAAACAAAAAACAAAATAGAATTAAATATAAAACTGAATACTTACCTAAGTATTAGGCTTTTCAGCTTTCAGATTAGACCTTAAATGTGATCATTTGCTTTTAAGTTGAAACGTTGTACGTTATCTAATCACACTCACCTTCCTCTAACACAGCGCATTTGATCAGAACTGGAACAGGTTCTGCAGCACCACTAAAGACAAACAAGGTCTAAAAGAGGACAGAACAGACTGAACTTAGTTAACTTATATGAAGCCTGAGATATGGAATAAGTTCAGACACGGACCGCCTGTGTAAACACAGACTAGATTTCATACTCACCTTTTATTCATTATCACATACAGTACTGTGCAAAAGTTTTAGGCCACCGTTAGATCTGTTGTTTTAGTAATGCTATCATGACTGTATATAACACACAAAACTGATCTTCATTCCAATCTTGGTGAGCTTTATCATATATTTTCATGCTGTTCCCCTTCTGAAAAAGGAATTCCTTGGCTGCTACACTTCCAAAAACACCATTCCTGATCAAGCTTCTTCGATTTGTAGAAGGCAATTTGGTATCCCGATGAAGCTCCCAGATGCTGCCATTGCTCAAGTGTAAGATCACACTAAATACTTAACCCTGTAGCCTATAGAAGCTGTTTTTTCTTATTGCATATAAATGTCCTGTATTTTCTGGTTGTATTCTAATAAAGAGACGGAGAAATAATTATATACAGTCATTATACTATTGCTAAAACAATGGTATATCAAATCTACTGGTGGCCTAAGACTTTTACTGTAGAAGAAGAAATAATTTTGTGGTAAGTCGTTGAAATTAACTAAAAAAAACTAAAAAAAGCCAAAGATCAAATTAGTCATTTAAAATGAGATGTTTTGATGATTTTCTAGATAACGTACATAACCTAAATGGACAAACCTAAAGACAGAAACAAGCCAAATAAGTTCTGAGACCTCACTGAATCTGGAAAGCTGACTATCTGACTGAACTTCAGCTAAGGATAAAAGATGATCCAGTGGAGAAAACAAATATCGAGACAGAGGGACACACGCTGTCATTAAAGCCTAAAACTCAAAATAATCAGACCAAAATTTACGTAAAGAAGCACAAAAAACGAGACAAAGTAAAACATGAGGCAGAGCATTTACCACAGTTCTCACTCACTACATTAGGATAGAATTTAGATATCTGTAACGTAAAACCTTAAACTGTATGAAAGTATTTTGCTTACTGCTTTGTCCCACCATTGTTCTGTACAAACAGCACCCAACTCGTGTTCCCAAGCACTTTTGATTTTACCAATACAATGTACATCCAAAACCATAAGAGGTCAATATATCCAATGTATAAGCGATTTCTGGGGAAGATGCAGGGTCTAAAGGTCATTCCAAAGGTCATGTCCAGTATTCAGACGTGTATAATTCGGAAAATGGAAAGAAACAAATGCCTGAATTTGAAATATCAGAATAGGTGTGAAGGGCAGATTGACACCAGCAGATAATTGAGAAAAGTGGCGCCTTTATAAAGGCCACAAAACGACTTACTACCTCTCTCATGATACACTTTAAAAGCTGTATCAATCAAAGCTCGGGGAAATAAGTGACTATCTAGTGTAGGCATCAACACAGCGGACGACATGAACTTAAACCGGCACCTGAACTGATACCAGATACGGAGAGTAAATGTTGTTTTATTTTGTACTTTGATTAGGAGTGCCCAATCTTTCTCATAAGACTGTAGATAATCAGAATCTGCATTCAGTATGTTTTAATTCTAAGGTTAAATACAGTAGTGTTAGGGCTGTATTTGTGTCCCGAAGATCAAACCATAATGTTGAAAGAACCTCAAAAGAACATAAACTCCACAAAGTTGTTCTGTAAAGATCAACAGCTGAAACTCTTCTGAAATCTGGAGGTGCTGTTTGTCAGACAGTTTCGAGCGTGACCAGAGTCAAAGCTTTAATCAAGCGTGTGAACAAAGCACTAGCTGTGCCGCTTATCGCTCGGCAGCTTTGTGGTTTCGATCAGACTTTATTAGAAGGCTTTTAGGGTGTAGTTCCTGTTTTTAAAGACTCTATATATACTGAAGTAAATCAGGAACACTGTAGTATTTCTCCGAACCTCAGAGAGAAAGACATGGCCTTCCTCAAGCTCATGCTCATCTTTCTCCCAGCTCTGGCTGTTGGTAAATATGGACTGTTCAAATATTATTTAGAAGCATGTTTTTACTTAAGATTAACTTATATCTGTCTAGTCCTACAGATCCGAAAATGAATGATTACATATTAATGTTGTAAGAGATATTATTGTATTTGTCGTCCAGCTCAGGCTGCAAATTACCTAGCTAAGCTCGTAAATGGGAAAAGTTGTGAAAGGAAGTTGAACAAACTTAAATAGTTCTTAAACAGCACTTAAAAAGAAAAAATTAAAAAACTTAAATATTTTTAATACATTTAATACTTTAATATTTTTAATAAATTGTAAACACGTCCTGAGAAAGATGCTCAAAGTTTTGCACAGGCCAGATTTTCAATTTTCAAAGTTTTGATGATATATGTAAGAATTAAACTAAGATTATAGTTAACAGAGAGAACATATTTAAAATTTTTAATAATTAAAATAAAATAAAACATGTAGACTAAAATTTGAGATAATGTAATATGAAAAGAATAATAATATAGAGAATATATTATATATTATATTATTATCTATATTATATATATTATAAGACTGTAGTGTAAATAAATACATTATAATTATAATATTGAATGAAAATGCAAGAACGAAAAAATTTATCTGTCTAAAAATCTAAATAATAAGCCATATTTATTACTTTGCAGTAATAATGTTGTTCCTGTTGACACAGTGGGATGTGATTAATCATGTTTGGGTTTTTAGGCCTCGTTAGCACATGGTGTAAGTGTAAAGGTGCCCTGGGCAGAACATCAGTCCATATCAGGGCTGGGTAGGGGTCGCTGTTGCAGCAGCATCTCCACCCTCAGTCAATCATGTCTGCACTCTGGGACTTGAACCTGACTTCCTGTGATGGTGGGTTAGCGTATTAGACCGCTGCACCATCCAAGCATCTGTGATTAATCAGGGATGTTAAAACGATCACTTATTGCACTTTTTTGTTTCAGCCAACGCAAGATCTCTGGATGGAGAAACAGTGCAGGACCTTCTGACAGACACTGATGGGCTCACGGTGAGAGAGATATGCTAAATCACCAGATATGATGATCCAATGATTATCTATGGCTTGAGAACCAAGTGAGGGAAACTGTATTAGTTCTGGGTTGGAACATGGACAAAACCAGACTCTCATGACCATCTTGCAGACCACAGGACAGGGCATGGGCTTAGAGAGAGAAAAGGAAAGATTAAGTGTATGAAGACAGTTAAACAGTGGTAAAAGTATGATCAGGCAAGAACAACAATGAACAAAGCCTGTGATGGATATAATATTAAACTGTATTTACAGTGCTGCCAAGTTAGAAGGATAATAAACAGAAACCCTGTGACTGAAGAATTATAAAGAGAGTTAAGAGTAAAAAACAGGTCACAGCTATATTAAATAAAAACATTCAATGCTTGTGCAAAGAAGTAAGCTTTCAATCTAGATTTAAAATTCAAGAATGTGCAAGTCCCGAACTACAACAAGAAGGTGTTCCAGGCATTTTGGGAGTTTATGAAGGACAGTTAAACAGTGGTAAAAGTATGATCAGGCAAGAAACAACAAGGGGGACAAAGCCTACTGTGTGATGGATATATATTTAACACTTGTATTTACACAGTGCTTTGCCAAGTTAGGTTAGAAGGATATAAAACAGAAAACCCTTGTGACTGAAAGAATTATTAAAGAGAGTTAAGAAGTGTAAAAAAAAAACAGGGTCACAGCTATAATTAAATAAAAACATTCAATGTTGTGCAAAGAAGTAAGATTTCAATCTAGATTTAAAATCAAGAATGTGGTTCCAAGTCCGGAAAAACTTACAAAACAAGAAGTTGTTCCAGCATTTGGAGCTTTACAGGAGAAAGCTCTTCTCCCCTGAGTTGTTTTGTTTTGTTGTTTTTGTTTTTGTTTTTGCTTGTGCACGAAGTAAGCTTTCAATCTAATTTAAAATTCAAGAATGTGTCCAAGTCCCGAACTACAAACAAGAGGGTTGTTTTCCAGCATTTTGGAGCTTTATGAAGACAGTTTTTTAAACAGTGGTAAAGTTATGATCCAGGCAAGAAAAGAACAACAATGGGACAAAGCTGTGGATGGATTATAATATTAAACTGTAATTTACAGTGCTGCCAAGTTAGAAGGATAATAAACAGAAACCCTTGTGACTGAAGAATTATAAAGAGAGTTAAGAGTAAAAAACAGGTCACAGCTATATTAAATAAAAACATTCAATGCTTGTGCAAAGAAGTAAGCTTTCAATCTAGATTTAAAATTCAAGAATGTGTCCAAGTCCCGAACTACAACAAGAAGGTTGTTCCAGCATTTGGGAGCTTTACAGGAGAAAGCTCTTCTCCCCTGAGTTGTTTTGTTTTTATTTGTGGAACCAACAGAAGGCCGTCGTCGTGTGATCTAAGTGTACATAACGGGTTGTAGGATTAAACTAGAAAGTGCAGTTCCCCTGCGACGTGCATCAGGGACTGAGTATGTAGGTCGAAGGCCAACTGTAGTCACTGTAGTCACCTCAGGGTGCACACGGGACGGACCAAGGCTGCTGAACTACAAAACGTTAGGTCTAAAAGTGACTGAGTTACATTCAATGACCTTCCAGAGGCCCCAGTGACGTCAAGGACAGCAAAAGCATGACATGTCACCTCAGATTGCACCCGGTATCAAGCCTGCCGAATTTCGTTGCTGTACATTGAAAATCAACTGAGTTATAGTCAATGGCCTGCCAGGGGCCCCAGTGCCGATCCTGGGCCCTCAGGGGCCCCAGGGGCATGACATTTTACCTCAGATTGCACCCGTGACCAAGCCTGCCGAATTTCGGGGCAGTAGGTGGAAAATCATCTGAGTTGGGGTCACTGACCCGCCAGGGGCCACAGTGCCGAGCCGTGGCACTTAGGGGCCCCATGGGCATCACATGTCACCTCAGATTGCCTCCGGGATCAAGCCTGCAGAATTTCATGGCCATAGGTCAGAAACCGACTGAGTCAGGGTCAATGACCCGGCAGCTGCCCCGCTGCCCAGCCAGGGCCATCAGGGATTGATGACATGGGCATGACATGTCACCTCAGATTGCACCCGGGACGAAGCCTGCCGAATTTCGTGGCTGTAGGTCAAAAAACTGACTGAGTTACAATCATTGGCCTGCCAGGGGACCCAGTGCCCAGTGGGGGTGCAGAGGGGCCCCATGGGCTTCACATTTCACCTCAGATTGGAACCGGGACCAAGCCTGCCGAATTTCATAGCCATATGTCAATAACTAACTGAATTACAGTCATTGGCTCTCCAGGGGTCCCAGTGCCCAGCCGGGGTCCTCATGGGCCCCATGGGTGTCACATATCACCTCAGATTGCACCCGTGATTAACCCTGCCAAATCTCGTGGCCATAGGTGGAAAACTGACTGAGTTACGGTCATTGGCCCGCCAGGGGCCCCAGTGCCCAGCCGGGGTCCACAGGGGTCCCATGGGCATCACATGTCACCTTGCACCCGGGACCAAGCCTGCCAAATTTCATGACTGTAGGGCAAAACCTGTCCTGCCAGGTACCTCTGTGCCTTCTGTGGTACTATGCGAACAATGGACCTAATAATCAACAAAACGCACACAGAACTGAAACGCGCTGCTGCTTTGGAATGTACAGTAGTTGCTGTCGCTCGATTTAAAGTCATTTTGCGCTGTCCTTTCTGATTTTTCGCTCTCGTATTAAAGATAGTGCTGTCACTCCATACTAATGGGTGTAATTTCAGCTCCGAAGTGCCCGTCTGTTTGAATGACAGCAGCTGTGAGTCAGTGGGTGTGGCCTGCAAGTGTGTGTGTGTGTGTGTGTGTGTGTGAGAGGGGAGACACAGCGTCTGTCCTCAGCCATGTTTAATGTAAACTCAGACCTCTCAAACAAAGTCATAACTCAAAAAATAATTAACCTATCGCTTATCAGCTTGTGTCAGAGAGGACCCCTTGCTGATCGCTCTGACCTAAAAACGTGTGGATTGATGAAAAAATGGCCGACTTATCACAAGTTAAAAACGACATGAAAATGAAAGTGAATGAGAGCCTTATCAGTACGTAGTCAAGAAACAAATCGTCGTAACTCGAAAAATAATTTGTTGAACGACGAGATATTTGGATGTGTCATGAAGGGGAAGTATCTCTACCATTTGAAGTTTAAATGGAGTTTCTAGGTGAAAGTATAATGATTTTACACATGTTTGTTTCGCGAAAAAGTTACTGAATGTACAAGTGTACAATGTCAGTTTCAAGCGATTTTGGACCTCTCAAACAAATGGTCATAACTCGAAAAATATGTAACCAATCAATTATCTGAAAAGTTTGTGTGAGAGAGGAGCCCTTGCTGATCGCTACGATCTAAAATGATGTGGATTGACGAAAAAGCCTCAAAGTTATGACAGGTTAAACACAAATGAAACTTTGGATAAAGCCACCTCGCAGTTAACCTCGCAATTTAACATGGCTGTCAATGAGGGAAGTTTTAGTCCCTAGTCCCAAACAAATCGTCATAACTCGAAAAATAATTTGATTAGCGATGCAATCTTTTGATGAATTATGAAGGGGAAGTATCTCTACCATTTGCAGTTCAAATGGAGTTTCTAGGTGAAAGCATCAGAGTTTTAGACACGTTTGTTCAGTGAAAAAGTGCATTAATCGATTTTCACTCAAAGCTAGAGTGTGCCACTGTACCTAGTGGCATAGAGAATGAATGGAGTGACTTTTAAAGAGTGATAGAAAGTGTTCAAAGAGTGCAATTGACCTGAGGGGTGATGGTGAACCCAGGTCTGAGCATGCCGAGTTTCGTGTTTGTAGGTCAAAAATTGACCGAGTAACGGCAGTTTTTAAAAAAATCCCATGCAAGTGAATGGGAATTTTATTTGCAAAAATGCGAGTGTAGCGTGCGAATGCAACAGCATTTCTCTTAGCTATGAACAAGCACACTTCTCCGGAACATGCTGGACATTTTGGTGTTTGCCCTGTGTCGATATCTCGAAAACTGTAGGAGGAGATGCGTACCGAAAATCAGGTGGAAAAATAAAAATCGAAGAAAAATAGTGTGTTGCGCAAGCCATTTCTCTAAGTTCATTAAGATACTGCAAGGTCAAACCATTGAGGGCTTTGTACATCAGTAGGAGTATTGTAACGCCGAGTAGGGAACGGAGACAGACGCAGGCAGTGGAGTTCAATAGAAGGCTTTATTCAGCTTTAAGATACTTCTATGGGAAATGCAGGAGCTAGGTAACGAGGTTGATACCTTGTTGTGTAGCGGTGTGTGTGTGGGTGAGTGGTGTTTAAGTAGGGAGGTCCGGAACGTGAGAACAGGTGCAGGTGATTAGTATTCGGGCGATGAGGAACGAGGCAGGTTGCGTGTCTCGGGAGCGGCACTGGAAGGGGGCGTGACAGTACCCCCCCTCGAAGGACTCGTACCGGCAGGGGCGCGGCGGGAGTCGGAGGACCGGAGGGGAGAGGAGGACTTGCGCGGGCGACCGCGCGGTCTGGGCGCCGGCCGGTCGGGACGTGCGGCGTGGAAGTCCTGGGCAAGAAGGGGGTCCAGGACATCCTTGGCGTCCACCCAGCTGTTCTCCTCGGGGCCCTCCCACTCCACCAGATATTGGAGACGCGCACCGCGCCGGCGAGAGTCCAGAAGGCGACGGACCGTGTAGGTGGAAGCCTCCAACGGGTCGGCTGGCGGAGGCTGGTCAGCCGGTGAGGATTCCGCCAACGGACCGGGGACCCAGGGCTTCAGGTGCGCCACATGGAAGGTGGGAGAGGTGCATAAGTGTACAGGCAGTTGCAAACGATAGGTAACGTCATTAATACGGCGGACTATTTTGTAAGATCCCAAAAAACGAGGAGATAAAGGGGTACTTCCCTGTGGATGGCGCAGTCCCCGGACCGACAGCCAGACACGGTCTCCTGGTTGGAATTCTGGAGCAGCGCGGCGGTGCCGGTCGGCGTGCCTCTTGTACCGGCGGATGGCTTTGCCGATGCGATGATGGACCTGGCACCAGATGTCGTCGCTGCGCTTGAACCAGTCATCGACGGCCGGGGAGTCAGAGAGCGAGGAATCCCAGGGCACGAAAGGAGGCTGGAAGCACAGGACGCATTGGAATGGCGTGAGGCCGGTAGAGGAATGGCGCAGAGAGTTCTGGGCTATCTCGGCCCATGGGAGAAACTGGGCCCAGTCGTGTGGGTTGTGGAGGCAGTAGCACCGGAGAAATTTTGACTCACTCGCACTGTCCGTTGGTTTGCGGGTGGTATCCGGAGGAGAGGCTGACGGAGGCACCCAACTTTGCCATGAACGCACGCCATACCGCTGAGGAGAACTGGGGTCCGCGGTCGGACAGGACGTCCTCCGGGATGCCGAAAATGCGGAAGACGTGCTCAAACAGTAGCTCCGCTGTTTGTAGTGCAGAGGGGATCTTCGGCAGAGGAACGAAGCGCACCGCGCGGGAAAAGCGGTCGACCACAGAGAGGATGGTGGTGAATCCGTGGGAGAGAGGGAGATCCGTGACGAAGTCGAGCGCTAAGTGCGACCAGGGTCGTTCCGGCACGGGCAACAGATGAAGCAGGCCTGAGGGGAGAGTGCGAGGAGTCTTTGCCTGTGCGCATACACTGCAGGATGACACGTAGTGGTGCACGTCCTTGCGCATGCTTTCCCACCAGTAACGCGTCGCCAGGAGTTGATGGGTGCGTGTTTCCCTGGGGTGGCCAGAACACAGAGAGAGATGAGCCCAGGCGAGAAGGCGGTTGCGGAGGTCGGAGGGCACGAACTTCTTGCCTGGCGGGCACTTGGGTGGAATGCGCGTTTGGGAGAGCCTGTCATCCAGCTCGCGCTCGAAGTCCCAGGTGATGGCGCCGATGGTGCAAGAGGCCGGGAGGATGGTCTTGGGTGTATCCGGGGCGAGTGGCTCGAGGTCGAGGCTGCGAGACAGGGCGTCCCGCCTTGACGTTCTTCGTTCCTGGGACGGGTAGGTGATTGAAACGTGAAGCGGGAGAAAAAGAGAGAGGGACCAACGGGCCTGGCGAGCGTTGAGGCGCTTGGCTGAACGGAGGTATTCCAGGTTTTTGTGGATCGGTTTAGGATAGTGAAGGAGTGTCGGGAGCCGTCGAGCCAGTGCCTCCATTCCTCCAGAGCCAGCTTGATGGCCGCAGTTTCGCGGTCCCCCACCCGTCGTAGTTGCGCTCAGCCGGTGTGAGTGTGAGTTTGCGCGAAAAAAGAAGGGCAGCTTTGGTGGTGGATCTCGAGACGCTGGGAGAGGACGGCACCAACTCCTATGGACGATGGCGTCGACTGTCAGGATGAAGGGGCATTCCGGGTCGGATTTGTGTCCCAGAACGGGAGCGCAGGTGAAGGCTGTTTTGAGCGCGTTGAAGGCTCGTTCGGCGTCCTGAGACCAGCGGAGAGAGCGGGTTTGTCCCGCAGAAGCGCGGTGAGGGTGCGCCACCGAAGTGCGGCTGAAGTGCCTGATGAAGCGGCGATAGAATTCGCGAAACCAGGAATCGCTGCAGGCTGCTGGTGATGGTGGTTGGCGTGGGGCAGGAGAGGACTGCGGAGGAGCTTGGAACTGTCCATGGCGACCCCGTCCGGTGGAATGACATAGCCCAGATAACGCACAGTTTGAGAGTGGAACTCACACTTTTCTGCCTTCACACGGAGGTGGTGGAGTTGGAGCCTCCTGAGAACCTGGCAGACATGGGCCGACCCTGCGTGGCTTGTAAATCCGGTCGAGTATACCAAGCATAACTACTCACGCCAGGAAAGGACGGGAGATTCTAGAGCACACCACCGCACCAAGTTGCGCCTCCCCCCCACCCCCAACATGTACCGGAGGACGCACGGTCGTTAATGCACCACCGCCTGGACAAGCGAAAAAACGGAAGGCCCTGCCGTTTGCCAAAGCCACTCCCGAAGGGGCCCATCACAGAGATGATTCCCGTCCAGTGCACCTCCCCCAGGGCTGGTTGCTAAAAGCCCACCGCTATTCCCACTTCATCACCCAATCTCGCAACATGTCCCGGAGCACGTCCGTGTAATGAAACGCCTGGAAAAAGGACGGCGCGTTTGCCAGGCCCGAAGGGCATCACCAGATATTCGTAGTGCCCAGTGCTGGTGACTAAAAGCAGTCTTCCCACTCCATCAACCCTCTCTGACACGGACCAGGTGCGTAGGCGTTCCTGAGATCCAATTTGGTGTACCAGTGGGCTGTGCGGAAGTTGTTCAAGGGATGAAGGACCAGAGGAAGCGGAGAGATAGGAATACTTGACGAGTGATTTTGGTTGAGTCCATGGTAATCAATGCAGGGCCTTGAGGCCGCCGTCCCCCTTGGGCACAAAAACAACACCAGAACCCCGCCGAGACGGGGGAGGTGGCCATGGACGAATGAAGCCGAGGACGAGGTATTCAGTGATATAATCTGACATTGCTTGTTCTTCGGCCGCCGAGAGAGGGTATAGACGAGCTTTGGGAAGCGGTGCGTCCGGTATGAGGTCGATAGCGCAGTCGTAAGGGCGATGTGGAGGAAGAGGAGGAGGTGTACCTGACGCGAAGATCGGGGCCAGATCCCTGTAGTCGTTGGGCACGTTATCCGGGAGAGTTGCGGGCTCCAAGAGAGAGTTGACCTGAAGGGCAGGACGGAGTAGGCAGTGGTCTTGGCACCATGGTGACCAGCGGATGAGTTCCCGGGCAGACCATGAGATGAGAGGGTCGTGACGGCGGAGCCAAGGAAGCCCCAGGATGATGGGGTAGGCGAGAGAACTCAGGGGAAGCAGAGGGATGGACTCCTGGTGGGTGGCGCTGGTGAGCAGGCAGAGAGGAGCGGTAATGCAGTCCTTGTCCGAGCGGACGTCCGTCTGCCACTGTAATCCGGCGTTCGGCCGGGAGAGTAGAGCAGGGGATCCTCCATTTGGTGACGAGGTGATTAGAGATGAAGTTCCCCTGGGCCCCAGAGTCGATCAGTGCTACAAGAGAGACGTCGGTGTGAGCGAGTCGCAAGAGACCCGGCAGAGTAAATGAACTATCGAGAGGGAGTCGACTCACCCGGGGTGTGCGTGCCGGATCCCTGGCTGATCCAGCGGACAGAGCACGGTCACAGGCGGAAGATGGCGATCCGAGCCGCAGTAACAGCAAAGGCCATGCTCGAAGCGGCGTCGGTGTTCCTCGGAAGACAGGTGTATGCGAGCAAGCTCCATGGGTTCCGCTGGAGGCGAGGAATCACGGGAGTCAGAAGAACCAACCCGGGCAGCGGGGCGAGGAGCGGAGGTCGATCGAGGAATGAGGAGCTGGTCCAGGCAAATGGTGAGGGTGATTAATTCCTCCAGAGAGAGGTTGAGGTCACGCCCGGCCAATTCTCTCCTGAGTTCAGGGCACAGGCCTTCGTAGAAAGCGGAGAGCAGAGCAGTGGTGTTCCATCCACTTTGAGCCGCCAGGGTGCGGAAGTGAAGCGCGTAGTCGGCGGCAGAGCGGCGTCCCTGGCGTAAAGTGAGAAGGACTTCCCCAGTGGATCTCTCCTCGGGAGATTATCAGGGCGATGCGAGCCGCGTCAAACTCCGGAGGAGAGTGGACGAAATACAGACTGCACTGGACAAGGAAGCCCTCGCAGCGTTCTGGGTCGCCGCCATACGTCCCTGGCAGAGCGAGTCTGTAAGCGGCGTGAGGCGCCCTGGGCAGGCTAGGAGGAAGTGGAACTGAGGCCGATGGTGCCGTGGCGGACGGTGTCAGCTGAGAGTTGAGTGAGATCACTGACCGAAGGAACCAGCGCGTTGAGCGACCGCTGGTTATCTGCCAACAACGAGACCGCCTGAGCCACTTCCTGGAGCTGAGAGCGGAGTTCGGCGAGCTGCTCCGCCATGGTCGAGGTGAGTTCGGCACCACTAGCTGCTGTCTCCATGTAGCGGCTACACAAACTGTAACGCCGAGTAGGGAACGGAGACAGACGCAGGATGTGGAGTTCAATAGAAGGCTTTATTCAGCTTTAGGATACTGCAAAGGGAAATGCAGGAGCTAGGTAACGAGGTTGATACCTTGTTGTGTAGCGGTGTGTGTGTGGGTGAGTGGTGTTTAAGTAGGGAGGTCCGGAACATGAGAACAGGTGCAGGTGATTAGTATTCAGGCGATGAGGAACGAGGCAGGTTGCGTGTCTCAGGAGCGGCACTGGAAGGGGGCGTGACAAGTATTTTATAATTACTGTTATAGTTACTGTATAATTACAAACTTGTCTTAGACCTCTTTATTTCTATATCTACTTTAACATCATAAAAATTCCTACATTACCCATGATGCTTTTTAATTACACTCTTATAGTATGAACAGTCTACAAAAATCAATGCTGAAAGGCCAACAACAGCAGACACTCGTAATTCTTTTTAAATCATTCAATCAGATCTGAACAGTAAAGGTTTGAACATTAAAACTCTTTATATCAGTCCACATGCAGCACAGCATCACGGCTCTTCTGACACAACCTTCACACCTGCTCCATAAATAGGCCAGCCATGCTGCCCTAATTAACACTGCCCTAATCTCACTTCTGCTTCTGCTCAGCACAGACTATTTCTGCACCTTAATTTACAAGAACATGACACACTAACACAGCAAGGCTTAACGTTATGTGTACTGTAATGTTTAGTAAATAACTCTCTAAAATATGGGGTGCTAAAACTTTTTCCTTAACATAATTACAGCCAGGAAACATGTTAACTTCACTGTCTACCTAATGTGATCTCGTGTGGGCAAATTTGTTAATAATCAGCGCAAAAACTTTTGAAACTTCCGTTTTACTGAGTCCCCAGATACTTGGGTTCAAGTCCCAGCCTGGTCAATGCCCGTGTGGATTTGCATGTTCTCCCTGTATGTGTGGGCTTGCTTTTCCCTCCCACATTCCAAAAGACAATTGGCGACTCTAATGTGTCCCAGTCTGAATGAGTGTGCCCCCTGTGTGGCGCCCTGCCCATGATTAGTTTCTGAATCACGCTCTGCCCTGGGTTGCCAGATTAATTCATAACAAAATATATGGAAGAATAATGAAACCTGTCACTTGGAGTGTTCACGTTTAGGCACATTTCTTAATATTTTTTGTTAAAATAAATGTTTGTTAAATAAACAAAATAAGATACTTGAAGAAAGGAGACCAAGCTTTTGCATAAGGCTAAGTGAGTTACACTGAATACTGGTTTCCAGACATTACTTATTCAGACAGTTCCTCTAGTTTTTGTTTAGCTTTAATATGGCTAACAGGGTCATGTTTCTGTAGGATGATGTAGCCTGTCAGGACTGCAAGCAAATCATCGAGATACTTAAAAACCTGCTGTCTGATCAAGAATTCCAGGTAGGAACAAATATACAAACACACCAAAAGCCTTGATTAATTTGATATATGAAGGTATTTTAAACATTAATGTTAAATAACTCGCGGTTTACAGAGCTAACGCTGCAAACGTTATCTTCACCGTACGCCCTGAATGTGAGGCGATTCCGTTTCTGCGAGGAATCGACTCCATATTTTAAGATCGACTCGTAGTTCTTGGGGGCTCGAATCATGGAATCGACTCTTCTTGGATACGCATTCGATTCGACACACGATGACTCGAATAAAAATATAAAGTGTAGATGTTATAAAATAATGACGTAGCGTTTACAATGCTACTTAACTACTATGTACATAAAATAGTGTAACTAATTTCAAGCTATTTGACTTAAGAAGTAAGTTATCTTAGCTCAAACTCCTCACCGATTTCTGCAGCAAGGGTAATTCTGGTGCTTAGCTCCTAGCTTCGACATAACACTAGACTCAAGGACCCAAACAGTTCCCAAACTGTGAGTGGACTCCCTCAGATGAGATGCAGGATTATTCCAATTACTTGGTTTGTGATGTATGAAACAGAACCAAATCTGACCAGCTTGTTGAAGCCCATCTTTTCATATCGATATCCCTATTCGACCAACAAGGAATTCGGGTTCCGTTCTGTTGAACCATTGATTTGACCAAAAATAAATTGCTTGGGAATCCGAAAAGGAACCAAAGGATAGACGGCTCTTTAGCACGAACCATGATTACATCTGTGGGCATGTCAAGTTGTAGCAACTTTTATAGATGAAAACAGTTTTACCTAACATTCATCTCGTATGGAGTACTGTCCTACATCTTTTCACCAGTAGTGCCACCATGTTGTTACTCCTGCTTAACTTCCTCCGTTCAAGACACATATTTGTGTCATATTTGTGTCTACAATAAAACTGGTTGTAAACATGGGCCTAAGGTTCTAACGGTCCTGAACGTAACCAGTTCAAGAACCAGGGTTCATTTGGCTGAAAAGGGCTATCACATAGCCCAGAAAGGAATGATGGAGAAGGTCAGATTTTGCAGTTTGTGGGCTGGTAGCTACTTAAGAAACAGAAATATATGTGCACAGTCACTGAATAGTTTAACCTGATGTTGCATTTGTCCCTTAATCTAAATGTTTGTGATGTTTCTTTCAGGCGAAGTTGAAGAGCAGTCTGGAGAGTCTGTGTGATGCTCTGCCTGATACATTCGCCGCAACATGCAGACATACCGTCGACACCAACCTTCCCCTCGCCCTCACCTTCATCACTGGCCTCATGGTTAGTTCAAATACAGATTGATTAACTCGATTTTCAGATTGATTAAAAATCGCCACTGTGTTTCTCTTCTCATTGTGCAGAGTCCTGATCTTGTGTGTACTTATCTCGGGCTGTGCAAGAGTGAGCTCAGTCTGGAGATGGAGGAAATGTTGAGAAATCATATCCAGAAGATCATCACACCCCTCAGCGTAAACACCAAACACACCTGTGCTAAACAAACCAAAGCAGAACAGAATGATACTCCTGCTCCATGCGAAGTATTCCGCTGATGAATGAGGGCTTTCAGGGCTCGGTGGAAATATTATATTGTTTTAGTTAATTGAGCCAAAGATAACAAACCCTATTTTGACTATACTTAGAGCGGAGTGGAAATTACATAGATTTTTTTAAAGGTGGTTTCACTTTTTGATATGATGCTCAGTGTTTTTAACGACCTCTAGTGCTTCACAATGAGGTAACCGTTGAATGTAATTTAAAGTCATATATTCATTATCAACACTGATGTTCGGCTGGGAGGGGTTTCATTTCGTAGTTATGCACACTCACCTTCAACCAAACAGAGTTGCGATCTCAAACGCTATTAAATGTAAGAATTTATTAAACTGTCTGTAAAGCTCGATGATATGCAATCAGTATTTAGGACATCTATAGCCCTTAATTAATTGCAAACATAAACCTGGTGCATTCTATACCGAGTTGTTCCTCTTGGTTTTTTTCCATGAACAGCTGGAAGCCTCATGTTCCAGTGTGGCAACTTGCAAAGTACGTGTTTGAATGCGCTACCCAGAGCACAGACAGAGGTGCAACACGCGCACACACACTTACTAAAATACTGTATTGACCTCACTCTGTGTACCTGATGATCAAGTGTTCTGTTATTTGTGCTGTGTGTGCGCAGAGTGCTCTATCCTCTATCTTGAGTGAAGCCTGCTCCTTCTTCCCCTTCCTCGTTAGGGTCCAGTGTTCACGAATAACTCAGAAATATATCAAGATGATCTTTGAAGGGCTGCTGAACCCTGAATCCCCGAAATCCCTCTGCTCCCTTCTGGGCCTCTGCCAGAGCCTGACAACGGCCAACCCTAAAGGTCCGTCCGCTCAAGAGAGCGTTACATAGAGTTTATACAGACTGGTCTAATTATTCACTTACTGAGTTTTTCTCTCAGCAGGCTCTCCTCTCTCGGATTGTGATAGATGTCTGACTCTGGCGGTTCTTGCTCGTCTCAGTTTGGGATCTAATGCGACTCAGCCTCGTGTCTCCTCTTTCTTGGGTTCTGTGTGCCAGATGCACCCTGAAGCTCTGCCCGAGGTCAGAGTCTCAAAGTTTTACCACTGATAACACACCTAGGAGTGCTTAATGAGTTATAACAACTATAAATTATACACACATCACGGTAAGGATGTCTTTTGGTGCTTTACACTCACTCTGCCAATCATGTTACTTTTGTGTTGCAGTGCAAGAGCTTCACTGAGCGCCATAGCCAGCACCTGCAAGGTATTCTGGGTAAGGATGTGGTGCCTCTGGACGTGTGTCAGGTACTGCACTAGAAAAACCTGCAAAGAAATGTGTTTACAACGTGCTTACTACTTATATTTATCCCCATCCAAAAGCAGTGTGTAGTACATAGTAGTAAGGTGCTACATGGTATACAAGAAAAAAAAAAAACAATGCAGCAAATTTTGCTAATAAAGAGAGGAGGCCTGACTTCATTACATTAGTAAATTAATCTGTTTAGTAGATCAGGATAATTAACTTTTGATGAAAAGCCACTAGTTGACTGAGAATATCATTCTCTAATAATATACTGTACGATGTAAAGCAAACGGTATTCGCTGAATCTTTAAGCCTTGGGTGATTTGTTTTGGTCGAATTATGGGAAAGTGGGACTTAAAATGTAAAAAACTAGATCGTATATAAACTAGCATCCCTCTCACGACAAAATGGCGGCAGCTTGGATCAACAAAACACATGTAATTCTGTCAAGGGTGCCCAATATCTTTGTGTAAGAATATAGAGACAGGAATTAATCTTTAACTTGGCTGGATAATAAATTGTAACTTCAGGAGAAAACTTACGAAGACACGATAAGCCGTTTAAAAGAGCCGAAGAAAACTGCTTACAGTAACAATCCTCTGCACTGCTCATATATATTAATAATTATTATAATTATTTTAACTTTTTGTTATAAGGTACTATATATTTCCAAAGTCCCAAATCGATATTTTTTGATTAAATAAACATGTATTCATCCAGAGAGTAGATCTGTGTTTTGAAGGGGAGAAGCCGGATCAGGAGACTTGGCGACCCGTGCACCCTGGGCCGAACTACACCTGGCAAAACATGCCAAAACCTGCATACACCTTGGGTGAGTGACAGAACGAGCGTCCAAATATAAGCTCACAGCCTCCAGTGCTGTGTACATTATGTACCAAACACTCCCAAGAGGACTTCTGTGTGAATCTGTCAGCATAAACGTCGGTTGTTGTCCTTTCAGATGGTTTCCTTTTGCCAGAAGAACGTCTGGAAGTGAAGGTGAGTTTTTATTATGATCTTACACTCAATACTTAATTTCAGGTAAGCGCCATTTAACATCCATCCGACCAACATTCGTTCGCTTTAACGTCTTAAGAATTATAATGGGAAATAATCTTATGTACATCTAATAACAGTCTGAATGACAGAAAACTAGTACAAGCGAACCATTGTGACACCTGCTGACAGAAAAGTGATTATTTCTTTAGTGCTTTTTATAATGGTGCATTGTCTCAAAGCAGCTTTACCATTTTAGATTACCTTCTAACTTCTAGGGCTAATCCCAAATTAAGCAAGCCTGGGGTGACTGTGGCAAATAAAAAGTCCCTAAACATTATAAGAAACCTTGGGAGGAGCAAAAGGGGTTTATAATAAATATTAACAGTTAGAACATATTTCAAAATATAATAATTAATAATAACAATAGTGAAAATAGATAAAAACTATTGAATAAAGTAACGTAAAAATGTACCTATAGGTGTTAATTAGTACGCTACACAGAGTCACTGTAGGATCTGTGTCCTCAAAAACGTTTTGGTGGTCTGCGGTACCTCGGTTCTGGACCACCTCGAAACTCGTCAAATTTGGACTAGAAAAATTTTGTTTCGGTTCTCGTTGTCTACATGGTACTCTGTGCACTTGTATAAACTTGTACGAGTTGAGCCGTGCAACTCCTTCCAGCCGAAACTTGATTCATGATTTTTGATTCACAATTCAGTACACAGTGATCCAGTGATTCAGATTCACAACAGCTCTTTCTCAGTGCAGATCTCTGCTGTGTTTATGATGTTTTTCTTTATTTTTACATCTACAGTACTGTATTCTTAGTGCAAATAAATCTCCATGGGTCCTAAAAGGGTTAGTTATAACAGCCAACCGAAAGGAAAACAGAGATTACCAATTACCAAAGTGTCTTGCTTTGACTTTTCACTTTCAATCCATGACTCACTAAATGACATGAGGTTTTTCAACCCTTAATTATAAAATAAGCTTGTGTTAATGATGTTGGGTAGCTGTAGGTTAATGTAGGTGTTAATGTGGAATCGGCTCCTCTATGATACAGTACAGACGATATTAAACTCATCAGTTCATGATCCATTTAGCTTATGATGGATTTGTTGAACATATCCCCATCATAAATCAGGAGCTCCTGTACAGTACAACTCCATTAATGCATATAACACCTCATACAGGGGGATATTCAGGGGGTCTGGAACCGATTCATTCCGTTTACATTATTCCTTATCAGACACTTTCCTCAGTACTTGTCGTTTTCGGTTCTCGACGAGCCTTCTGGAACGAATTAATGACGAGAACCGAGGTACTGCTGTATAATGTTTTTTTCCTTTTCATATCTTTCAGATTTGGACTTCAGCTTCATCTCATCTCTGAATGATTTCCTACACACAGCTTAACACCGCTACATTAATCTTATTCTTGCTTTTCACTGAACCTGAGCTCCACAAGGAGTCAGCACGTTCTGCTGCTGCTTCATGGAAACGCCTGATAACACGGCACAGGCCTTATGGGTAAACACGTTTCATCAGCCGGTGCAGAAGCTCATCCAGATCCATTTTAGATTGTTGATTTAATTTAATTATTGGTCATCGTGTTTACCTTCAAATGAATCTGGACTATAAGCGTTCTCTTGAATCAGCTCAGAATCAGGTTTCTGTTTTTCTGCCCTGTGAATCCCTAACCCCAGCAAACACGCTTAAATATTACACAGAGCTCTTGATTATTTAATGCTCTTTATAGCTGATCATTGCTTGCACCAATAAACTACAAAAAGATTAACCTGTGTGAATATTTGTATTCTTATACAAGTTTTTCTGTAACACTATATGAACGAAAGT
>JAJAGP010005913.1:0-27555 GCA_025084515.1 Ancistrus triradiatus | reverse complement strand
GTGAAGCATTCATTTTGTGTGGTGATCTTAGGCTTGTGTGTAGCTACTCTGACTTGGAAAGCTTCCTTGAAGCTGCGGATGAATTATTTTGAAAAGACAAATAGCTGTTTCAGTACTGGACTCCTAACCAGAAGGTCCAGCGTTCAAGTCCCAACCCTGCTAAACTGCCACTGTTGGGATATTGAGCAAGGCCATTAACCCATAACTTCCTGGATTGTACCTTGTAAACTTGTGTCAGGTGTAAGCTGCTCTGGCTAAGAACGTCTGCCAAATGACTACACTTTTTTGTGGGTTTTTTTTATATTGTAACCCTGCTTTGCCTGATTCTGGCACCTATCCCTGCAGAACACAAGACACAGACATAAGCATGCCCTGGAGAGAAAACCAGTCTATAGTATGGCTACAGCCGTCCTGTCACAGATGCCACAAAACAGGCCCAAACCATGATACTACCACCACCATGTTTCACAGATGGGATAAGATTCTTATGCTGGAATGCAATGTTTCTTTTCTCCAAACATAACGCTTTTCTTCTAAACCCAAAAGTTCTATTTTGGTCTCATCCGTCCACAAAACATTCTTCCAATAGCCACTCACTTTTGCCACTCACTAATATGTAATATTGGATCATTTTCTTTAATAAATAAATGACCAAGCATAATATTTTTGTCTCATTTATTTAACTGGGTTCTCTTTAGGTTCATATGTATGCAGAAATATAGAAAAATAGAAAGACCTCACAAACTTTCAAGCACCACTGTAGGTGGGGTTCCTTGGGGAATGGTTCCCGGTCTTCTTACAGAGCCAATCATTTCTGCAAGTGACGCTAGCTAATATTTTAGGGGATAGGGTGGGTTTTGATCCATAGGAGCAAATTAGTACCAATGTCAAATTCACTCCTTGCTGGTTATGAATAGAATTTGCTTATTTTCAATATTTTTTCAGTATAGTTACAGTTAACTTTTGTCTTCTAACTTGGTTCAACACAAGTGGTCTGAGCTGTGCTATATAAATACATACAATGAATCGACTCTGACACACTGACTGTTAGGTTTGTTCACGGCCATGAAAATGTTACCTCAAACACTGGCCTGTTAAAGTAAATACCGGCAAATAACCACCAGGTGGCAGTATCGCATCATTCCCTACAGTAGCCCGATAAAAATCAACTCACCCATTGTACCAATATTCTTTTATAAGAGTGATTAGTGAATTATAAACTATTAAAATGAGATATTGGTTTAATAAACAAAGCGTTTCTTGCTCATTTATTGTCATAGAAACCAATAAATCGGTTGGATTGTTACCTTTGTATTGCTGATTTGTCAAACTCAGAAGGGAAGAACAAAAACAATGGACAGGGCTGCCATGAAGACAGAACGCGGGCGTTTGTGTGAGGAATGCTCTTGTCTCTTTATACAATTATTATGTCTTTATATGAAGCTTTTACACACGTAAAAACGTTTTTTTTTTCATTTATAACTGTTTACTTTGTTCATTTGAAACCGTTTATATGAGTCCCAGTGTTTACTGTTAGGGTTAGATGTAGGAGAACATTCATAATAGCTACACAACTCAATGGAAATATCTCTTAACTCTTGTGTTTTATTAAGAGTCATGTTTACCAGCAGAGAAAACCCCCTAAGTTACCGTTTTTCAACTTGAACTTTTTGCAAATTTAGATGAAACTATATTGATAGTATAAAATAGACTTGTGTGAAATCCACTAGGGCGTAGAAACACACACACAACATTTTTAATACAATTATATGATCTTTATTTGTTATTTTCATATAATTGTCTTCAGTAATCATGTGCCTCTGAGCCTGAAGTTCACCATAGTTCTCGATGCATAATCAGAGTCACTTCATTGTGTTTTTGGATGCTGCTGTGATGGTCAAAAAGCAAAATTATATGAGTTCCATGTTCCATATTTGTCCAGTTTGGTTTGTGCTGGCTAGTTTTATGATCTTCCTGGTAAAACTGGTTGACCAGCATATGCTGGACTTTATTGTTTTTTATCATGGTGTAGTGCATTTATTAGTTTAAACCACTGAATGTTAGAAGTGAGTGGATGGTCATAAATAGATATTATTCACTATTGATGAAGTGTTCCTACATGAGGGGGTATAGCTCAGTGGTAGAGCATTTGACTGCAGATCAAGAGGTCCCCGGTTCAAATCCGGGTGCCCCCTGTGGAATGTTACCATTTTAATGAAACATTGATAGTCTGAATCGGACGCGGGTGAAACCCACTGGGGCCTAGAAACACGCACTCACCAATAAACAGCAGAGAAACGGTACAGTAAATAACCTTTCTGAGGCACGATCGCGCTGGAAAAAGAAATGACACTGCGACGTATGAAACAGGAATGTGTTTGGCTAGAAGGAAATAAAGTGACACCTGCTGGCAGTAACCTGAATAAAAAGCAATATATAATGCAAGCAGAGAAACTAGTTAAACAAAACGAGAACACCGTTTTAATACAGTTATCTGATCTTTATGTCTTATATTCATATCATTATCTTCACTAATCATGTGCTCCGGTGCCTATTGTTCAGCACAGTTCACATAAACACACCAAGTCACTTATTAGCAGCAATTCAGAGCATCCATTGCACCCATTGGTATGAATTCAGGATGAGCCAGGACACCCACATGGAAGCTGAAAGAGCTCGACAACTTTGTCATCACTATCTGGCTGTGAGAAGCAAATCTGGGCTCTGGTTTAGTTTCAAGCCCTGATTTGGATAACTTAGCAAAATAGCACTCCAAGTTTGAAGTAACACCAGTTTTGCAAACGTGCTGCCAAAGCACCAGACCAACTTGTAGACCAGTTTGATCTACACAGCAAATCTCTTGCATGTTCTCAGCTGAAAGCCTGCATAACAAGCCAACCGCTTTGTCTTTCCATAAATGAAATTACAAACATTTCTCAGAAATCTCTGAAAAGACAGAATGATGAAATATGGCACTCGGTATTAAATTATTCAGAGAAGTCGCAATGAAGATAAGTCATAATGACAATTTTTGTTTCACTATTAAAAAGTAATACACAAGTAAAACACAATGCATTATGTTGATGGTTATACTATCCATTATTATGACAGTTTAGTGCATTTTAATCTAAAGAAATATTTCTTTGGTGTCAAATGTGAGTTGCCAACTGTCAACAAACTTTAGTTCAAAAGGTGTCTTAAGAAAATGTTTGTTCAGTTAAAAGTTTACTGTGTGTTTCATGTTGGTCCAACCGTCCAAACTGGTTTGTATGATATGGGCATAAACAGTTGCGTCTGAGGTATTACATCGCACTGTCATTGCTTATTAATGAAGAAAGCCTGTGAGAGGGGGTATAGCTCAGTGGTAGAGCATTTGACTGCAGATCAAGAGGTCCCCGGTTCAAATCCGGGTGCCCCCTAACGGATGCTGCTCTTTTAATGAGATGTAAATAGTCTGAATTAGACTCATGTGAAATCCACTGCGGCACACAAACACACACTCAACAAAAATAGCAGAGAAACGATACAGTAAAAAGCCTTCATAAGGCACGATCGCGCTGGAAAACGGGCTGAACACTGCCACGTAGGAAAGAGATGTGTTTGGATAGGAGGTACTTCAGCGACACCTGCTGGTAATACTCTGAATAATCACAATCACTTTCTCGCCTAAAGATTTTGTAAGAAACAAAAGCAAAATAAATGTGTATGTCATTCTTGTATGTGCTCTCTCGAGCTTCCAAAACACACTAAATAGATGACTTAGTATGTTTACACTAAGTCATCTATTCAGTGTGGTTTCTAAGTCATTCACTCAGTGTGTTTTGGATGCTCGTATGCTAATCAGTTAGCACAATCATATGGATTCCGTGTTTCATTTTGGTCCAATTTAATTTTTGCTGGTCAGTTCTGGTCGGGTAATGGTTTTGTTATCGAACTTGTATGGTCTTCCTGGTAAAACTGGCAAAGCTGGTAGACCAGCATATGCTGGTCATTTCTGTTTTTATTGTGGTGTAGCAGTCAATGTGTTAATAAAAATATCATTGAATATTAGAGGTGGGTGAAGTGTACGGCTATAAACAGGCGCTTCTGGGGTGTTATATCACACTTTTGGTCGCTATTAATGACGTGTTATCACATGAGGGGGTATAGCTCAGTGGTAGAGCATTTGACTGCAGATCAAGAGGTCCCTGGTTCAAATCCGGGTGCCCCCTGTTAAAGGCTAGCATTTTAATGAAACATTAATTGTCTGCCACAGACACATGTGAAATCCACTCGACAGAGCACAGCTACTCCATCATCAGTATCTGGAGGTGTGAAGCAAACCTGGGATCCCAGATTTGTGCAGAACCAACATTACCGTACTACCTATACAATAAAAGAATTTGTTTAAAAAAAAATAGAAATATAGGCTTAAACATGATAGAAACTACCAAAACTACAGTAAAACTGAAAGTAACCTGAGTTTCAAATAACTACAAAAACAATTAGGGCACTCAGGTGCACAGCGGTCTAATGTACTAGCCCACCCCAGCAGGGCTTCACCTTCAGGTCCCAGCACTGGTTGGATGTCACATGCAGACACGATTTGTTGTGCCCGAGGGAAGGGAAGCGGATCGAGATATCATTCTGCAGCACTGCAACAGCAATCCTCACCCAGCCCTATGATGGACTGGCGTCCTGTACTGGACACAATTACATCTGCGCCCTATGTTCTAGAACCCTGACCAGGAAGAAGTACTGTACTAAGAAAACAAAATAATAAAAAAATTATATTTAATCAACCATGAAGCTAGAAAAATGAAGGAATATGAAGCTATATTAACAGTGAGAACCAGCACACCAGCTACACTATTTTTTGTGTCATAAGACGTATTGGTTGTATGGTGACAGGTTGAGTAAATACGTTAATGGAATGCCTTCTGTTGGTAAAACTCTGGATGATTTAGTTTTAAGCAACTTCTCTTTATGAACTAATCCAGTCGGATCTTCCCTTAGCATAGTAAATTTACTGATGCCAGTTGTAGTGAAAATCACCTGACTCTAGTATTGACAGAGAAACGGCTTGGGGAAGGATTCCTCAGCTCAGTTTCAACACAGAACAGCTAAATGCTGCTGAAATGGCTCTTTATCAATATGACTACTTTCCTGCAATCCTGAATTACCCTGTGATCACATGACATAAAACTGACTACCTGTAAAAGAATGTAATGTTTTAACCTTCCATGTAAATACTTCGTTAGACATAATAGAGGAGTGTAAACAAAATGAATGCATGTATGCAGACAAAGAAATGTATCTCAGAATTTTTAATTTCTACAATGGAAATGCATAAATACTAGCAACCTGTTTTAAAGGAACGTGAGAGAGAGAGGAGCAGGATGAAGGGGGATGAGGCCAGGGAGGCAGCATGAGAGATATTCCGAGACACCCCCCCGCTACCCGAAAGAGAGTGGCAGTGAGAGAGCGAGAGACGGAACGAGAGACTGCACTGATGCTGTATTTTGCTGACAAGCGAGCCTCTGGAGAGCAGGAACCGTCCCTCTTTGGAGTATCTCCACCGCATCCTGCCTGTCTGTGTATCGGCTCTGATGTTTGCGATTACCGTGCGCCCTCCGCTGGCTTGTAAACGGGCCCAGTCCCGCGCCTCTATATCGGTGTGTAGAACCCGAGACGAGAGAGGAGGAGAGAGAGAGAGAGAGAGAGAGGTGAGAGAGAGAGAGAGAGAGAGAGAGAGAGAGAGAGAGAGAGAGAGAGAGAGAGAGAGAGAGAGAGAGTTCCTCCTTTCTGGAGTCTAAAGTTCCAGGCGTGGAAGTCATGAGATTGAGTAATTGAGCACATGACTTGTACTCAGTTCCTATATGACTGCTATGTGTAACTTTAATCACTGTAGTCATTCAATATGTTTTCAGCTTGGTGTCTCCATTTCAGTGTTTTGGCTGCATAGTGTTTGATTCAATAAAATAAAACTAAACGCAACGTTACATAAAGATAAACCATTCTATATTCATAAACCTTGTCATGTTATATGTTAAATCTCCAAATCTGTATAATATTAAATAGCCCTAATACTTCACAAACCCTTTTGTTATGTAGTTTCATAACCCTGACATGCTAAAAGTTCACTAAATATTTTTAAGGAAGCTATGAATAAACATCTTCCTATAATTTTCTACAGGTCACATTTCCCATTTTGGTGTAGGCTACAACGGATTTCAAACAGCTGCTAGGGTGAATCGTCATATTATTGCCATCAGCATTTAAGGTTGTATTTAAAACTTAAACTATGAACAGTATAGGCACCTTGTCTATTGATATAACCTAAGCTATCTGTCTTTACCCAGGCTCTGTTCTCTGACCTGTACCAAAATGGGAAATGTAGCCTGTTCAAAATGGTGAGGAAATGTTCAGTCATAGATTCCTCAAAATCCTTCAATAGTTCTTTTAACACTTCAGACTTCCTTATACATCATATGACCAAAGGTTTCCGAACTCCGAAACAGCCTCCACTCTACCAGGCTTTCCACTAGATTTGGACCATGCATTCATGGGTTCACTTCCATTTAGCAACAAAAGCAAGAGATCCAGCAGACCTTTGGTCAGGCCAGTCCAATTCCTCCAACATCAAACCGTTTCTTCATTTCTTCAGCAGTTTAAACACAAGGATACTTTCATGATGAAACAGGAAAGTTGTACATAGGTCCAAGGCCTATACACAGGGCACATGCATGTCTTGAATGGGATGTCAGTCCATGACAGGGACTACAATGATTGACCTTGCACAAAGGCACCACTGGACCTCGATCCTGGGTCACCGTTGTGGTGGCTAGCAAATTTCCACTGCACTACCTGAGTGCTCTAAACAGGACAGTGATTTTCCAAACCTATTGTCATACAGTTAAAGATACAGCTGTGTAGAATGTCAGTCTATGCTATAGATTTTACTAGAATTAAGGGGCACAATCCAGACCATTATTGTTTCTCTGCCAAACTACAACACTATGGTAGACCTCTCCTGGCGTCCTCCCAGTCCAGTTTAATTCATCATACTGTGAGAATCTGATCTATCATTCTACACAGGGTATCTCCTATCCGCAAAAAGCGCAGTGGTGGTGTGCTTTACACCACTCCATCTAATTCATTATATTGTGCACAGTGATCTTAGAACCTTAATAGAACCCCAATCACTGAAGCTCCAGAGGAGCAGTTCGTCTTTTATTATATTCCGAAGGCAGGTTGGAATGCAATAGTGAGTATGGTAATCACAGACTCCACTTTGTGAGCAAGCGGGTGTGGTTCGTATATTGCTTAAATGTGTTAAACTCACCAGAACTGTTCTAGCAGATCATAAAGCAAAGAAATAACCTATTAACCATGCTGCAAGTCACTGAGCTCGTCAGTATGATCCATTCTATTGGCAATATCTATCTGTTGGCTTGTTCGCAGTGTTTGACTGCAATGGCCGAGCCTCTTAATTACAATGGATATCTACACATTTTGTTTTGCACAATAACTTGGTTTGAAGGAGAGTGATTACCACAGTCAAACATGTTACAAATACTGTAGTATTGTAATACGGCAAATTTTAGAGTGTATTAAGCCTAGATTAAAGTCATCCTGGGTCTCAGATTAAACGCTGTTTAGGTGTGTATGTGTTAACTGTCCAAGCATGCTCATTGTCTCATGACTATCAGTAACTTCACTAAGGGTGAGTATCTAGTCAGTGCAGAACTGAAACCACATGGTTTAACGTCACAGGCAAAAAAAGCTAGCATTGTCATTTACTAAATGTAACAATGACTAAATGTAAATGTAAAAAGAACAAAAGCAATAAGATATATTTATAAATAAAGATGTAAGTGCATCATCAACCTGAGCTGCAAAGAAGTACTAATGTTTTTCTTAACTGCACCATTCTGCCAAAGCTCTAAAGTCTGCTGTGTGTGAAACTCCCAGGATAACAGCAGTAAGAGAAACACTCAAGCTCATCTGGTCAAAATCACTGTTTCTTCTGCATTCCTATGGTTGATGTGAACATGACCTGAATCTGCTGGTCCATGATTTTATGTGTTGCACTGCTGCAACCTAATTGACTGATTAGATAATTGCATGAATGAGTCAGGGTACAGGTGTTAATAAATTGCTCAGCGAGTGTGTATATGTATGTGTAATACACAGCAGGTTAAATCAGCCTGCAAATTCCCCAGATCTCATGTACAATTTACAGGACTTAAAAAATCTGCTGCTTAAGTCTTGATGGCAGGTACCAAAGGACACCTTATGATACCCTGACAAGTGGCACAAGTGGAACCAACAAAAAAATAGGCAGGTTTTAATGCTTTGGCAGATCCGTGCATATACAGTACTGTGCAAAAGTCTTAGGTCACCATTAGATTTGTTGTTTTTCCAGTGGTATAATGAGCATATATTACATATTGTTGATGACTAACCCCAAAAAATTTCCACTAAATCCGATTTGAGGAACATAGCAAAGAGTTCAAGGTGTTGAATCATGCTGCAAATTCCCCAGATCTCATGTACAATTTACAAGACTTAAAGAATCTGCTGCTTAAGTCTTGATGGCAGGTACCAAAGGACACCTTATGATACTCTGATGGGTAGCACAAGTGGGACCAACAAAAAAAATAGGCAGGTTTTAATGCTTTGGCAGATCCGTGCATATACAGTCGTATGAAAAAGTTTGGGCACCCCTGATAATTTTCATGATTTTTCTTTATAAATCATTGGTTGTCCAGCTCAGCAATTTCAGGTAAATATATCATATAGCAGATGAACACCGTGATATTTGAGAAGTGAAATTAAGTTTATAGGTTTTACAGAAAGTGTGCAGTAATTATTCAAACAAAATTAGGCAGGTGCATAAATTTGGGCACCCTTGCCATTTGAATACCTTTAGCACTAATTATTTTTAACAAAAATTGTTTTGTAAGCTCACTGACCCTTGATCTACATACCACAAGTGAATCCAACTATGAGAAAGGGTTATGGTGGCCCAATTGGAAGTTTTTCTCCTCTTTGCATCTTCTCTGAAGAGTGGCAACATGGGAGCCTCAAAACAACTCTCAAATGGCCTGAAAACAAAGGTTGTTCAACATCATGGTTCAGGGAAAGGGAAAAGCTCTCTCAGAGATTTCAGCTGTCAGTTTCCACTGTGAGGAACATAGTGACGCAATGGAAGACCACAGACACAGTTCTAGTTAAGGAACTCCCGAAGTGGCAGACCAAGAAGAATCTCAGATAGGCAGAGGCGAAGGATGGTGAGAACAGTCATAGTCAAGCCACAGACCACCTTCAAAGACCTACAACCTCATCTTGCTGCAGATGGTGTCACTAATCATCGTTCAACTATACAGCACACTTTGCACAAGGAGAGGCTGTATGGGAGAGTAATGCAGAAGAAGCCTTTTCTGCAGACACGCCACAGTCACTTGAGGTGTGCTACAGCACATTTGGACAATCCAGCTTCATTTTGGAATAAAGTGCTGTGTACTGATGAAACTAAAATTGAGTTATTTGGACATAACAAGGAGCGGCACACATCCCAAGACAAACATTTGCTACCCACAGTAAAATTTGGTAGCGGTTCCATCAGGCTGCGGGACTGTGTGGCCAGTGCAGGTACTAGGAATCTTGTTAAAGTTGAGGATCGCATATTCCAGTTAATATCTCCAGATTCTTGAGAACAATGTTCAAGAATCAGTGACAAAGTTGCACCGAGGCCAACGACCCAAAACCCTGCTCAAAATCTACTAAGGCATTCATGCAGAGGAACCAGTACAACATTCTGGAATGGCCATCTCAGTCCCTAGACAAATGTGAGCTGTCCATGCTCGGAAACCATCAAACCTGACTGAACTGGAGATGTTTCTAAAGAAGAATGGTCCAAAGCACCTTCAACCAGAATCCAGACTGGAAGCTGTAGGAAGCGTTTAGCGGCTGTTATTTCTACAAAAGGAGGATCTACTAAATATTGATGTATTTTTCTGTTGGGGTGCCCTAATTTATGCATCTGCCTAATTTTGTTTGAATAATTACTGCACACTTTCTGTAAATCCTATAAACTTCATTTCACTTCTCAAATATCACTGTGTTCATCTGCTATATGATATATTTAACTCAAGTTGCTGATCTGAAC
Source organism: Ancistrus triradiatus (assembly GCA_025084515.1). Classification (NCBI taxonomy): domain Eukaryota; kingdom Metazoa; phylum Chordata; class Actinopteri; order Siluriformes; family Loricariidae; genus Ancistrus; species Ancistrus triradiatus. The sequence goes on along the minus strand of JAJAGP010005913.1, from coordinate 17,402 downwards.
AACCAATGATTTATAAACTAAAATCATGAAAATTATCAGGGTGCCCAAACTTTTTCATACGGGACTGTACAGTACTGTGCAAAAGTCTTAGGTCACCATGAGATTTTGTTTTGTTTTTCCAGTGGTATATTACATATTGTTGATGACTAACCCCAAATATTTTCCACTAAATCTGATTTGAGGAACATAGCAAAGAGTTCAAGGTGTTGAATCAGCCTGCAAATTCCCCAGATCTCATGTACAATTTACAGGACTTAAAAAATCTGCTGCTAAAATCTTGATGACAGGAACCACAGGACAGCTTAAGATACTCTGACCGGTGGCACAAGTGGGACCAACAAAAAAAATAGGCTTAATGCTTTGGCAGATCCGTGCATATACAGTACTGTGCAAAAGTCTTAGGTCACCATTAGATTTGTTGTTTTTCCAGTGGTATAATTGAGCATATATTACATATTGTTGATGATCGGACGAAAAGTTTCCACTCAATCTTTGTGGGCTTTAGCATATCGTAGTCTTTTCACCCTGTTCCCCTTGGTCACGGTCATCTCTATTCTAATGGTGGCCACATTTTTTGGAATTTGTTATGGTCGTTAGGGTTTTGGACAACACTGTATGTAGACATAAAGGCAATTTGAGTTGCAGTTAAGCCTTAACATTTCAAAGCTAAACACAAAATCTACCTGTGTTGCAATGAAAGATTAAAGTAACTAATAAAACAAGATACCGTGTCAAAATGAACAGCATTACAGCAACATTAATTAATATCGATTCGAAGATTGAAGCTGTAATATTTATTAATGCTTTATTTAATAGAATCATATTTGTAAAATTAAATACAGTACAAAACGCACAGTCTATCATTCTTCCCATATTCACACATCCCCACTAGCCTGCAATGGATCGTACCATCAACCGTTAAAATAGGGGGAGTTCGATTGAAACGAGTAAAAAAACAGACAAGTATCTGAAATTGCCATTGAAAGGTTAGGGCTATAATTACATTTTAGGATTAAATGGTCGTTATTTGAAACATGTGGGTGATGAATCAACTTGGAAAATAGCTGTATGTTCGCGGACCTCCCCTGAAAAGCAGAAATAGGTTGCGCGTTCATGGCTGATCATGTGACGCTCTCCAGATCGCCATTTTCTTCTCGGCCGGTGAGCTGCTAGTCTGTACGAGTCGTGACTTCGCGCTCTGGCTCTTTAACGCCTCTGACACAGTCAACGAATCGCCTTTAAACGCTTAAAGGTTTACACCGAGGATCTTCAGCTTCGTTTCTGCCTGCGTGCTCTGTTCGTTTGCCGGCTGAAGGATGTCCGCCGAAGCCCCCGAGTACTCTCCGTTTTTCGCAGTGATGGGCGCCTCAGCAGCGATGGTGTTCAGCGGTAAGAGACGCGGCCGAGTCACCTTCACCTGTCACACACCGCAAAATTTACGAACGCCTCTAATTCGATCAACTCGCTTCGATAAGAAATAATTGTTAAGGATCGTGTTTGTGTAGACGTAGCTCTAAATGCGCCGGATCGGTGATGCGGCTTGCTATGGGGGAAGGGAGGAGAGCCGAAGGTTTCCATCACGGTGAATACATGACGTGTGATTTGACGTAGACGCCTATAAATGATTTATTCGCGCTTATTGTCTTTAATTTCAGGCGTATTCTAAGCAAACGCAAGCGCCAGCGTTATTAACGTCGCGATTGCGTTGTACAAACGGCCGTAATAATGACGTTGTGTTAAATTGTTTATTGGAATCAATCCAGAGTCGACGCTATTTCCATTGCTTCCACCATTATTTAGTGTTTATGAGTATTTATAGCGTAAATAAATGGGTGTAAACGTCTTAATGTGGGGTTGCACAGTTAGTAGTTTAATGGCGGTCACGTGATCACTGCGCAGTCGTTTCCGTTTAGTGCGATATTGGGTGTATGTTTTATTTGTCTGTCATTTGGTTCATGTCCGTGCATTACATTCAGATCGTTCATTCCTGGTTAAGTGCTCTCGGATGCAGTAGTTATATGGTATATTGTGTCTACTTATTTTGACGGTTAAGTGATATACACAGATCACAGGCTTATCAGTGAGGGTGTGAAAGTAAACCCAGTCTTCCTTTCAAAACGTTACGCAGATTAAATTGAACTACAACGTGTTTAGCTGAAGCTTTCTACTAATCTACAAGCATTGGCCCAAAACCTTGTCATTTTTGCCCTTACAGCGTGGCCATGTTCTCAAAGGAAAAGTCATTAGTTAATGAATCCAGCGAAGCAGGTGCTGTCTGTATCCAATGCGGACACTGCAGTTCTTGTGCAAGCCGTACAGCAGACCATCGAGTCATTTAGATCACAACACGAGGCCTAGATGTTCATCTGCACTGAACGGCTTGTTAAACAACCCACCAAAGCCTGTTAGGCCTTGTGGCTTTTAACCAGACACCTGCTTAAATTGTGCATGTCTGTCATATCGATGACTAAAATGCCAGACTTGCACTTCCGGGAATGGAAGGAAGTTCTAGGTTTTTGCATGTGTGACTATGCTGTAAGAGATGCCTATTAACCGTGTAGAAGGGCTTTTATCCGAGGGTTTTTATTTCAGATTCAGGCGTCAGTGCTGCTGTACATTTAATTCATGTCATTTAGAGGTTTACCAGAGTGACTTTCTTTATCCAGAGATACATTACAATCCAAGCAGTTGTGGGTTAGGGTCTTGCTCAGGGGACCAAAACAGAGCTTGGCAGAGGTGGGATTGGAACCCTGGACCTTCGGTCCATAGTCCAGTACCGTAACCACCACAGTACTTCAGGGGAACATAGAAAGTGGCATCATTGTTGGTGCTAGACCGGCTCATATTTCAGAAATTGCTGAGGCTACTGGGATTTTCACACACAGTTTGTAGGGTTTTACAGAAAAATGGCACGAAAAAAAAGAGATTATCCCACTGTATCAGAAGTTCTTTGGAGGAGGTCGAAAAAATGTCCCGGACGTAAAGAGCTTTGCGCAGAGGTAGGAGGAGAATGGGGAACAGATTGAGTATGAGGGATACAAAGACCCCGGGCCACCTTAATAGGAAACGATAGACTGGCTTACTCTCCAGCTCCCTACTGTCCTCGGAAAATGCATCATCTGGCCTGGATTTATGTCCCTCCCTGAGCGTTTCGATTCCAACCCCATTTCGCACCACCTCCTTTGAAGTCACTACCTTGTAATGCTCACAAACGTTTTTCGCCCCGTCCCTTAGCAGTTCTATGGGTGGAAATGCCTTTCTTGTTGACAGAGGTAAGAGGAGAATGGACCAGATGGGTGGTTTTGAGGGTGATTTAGAAAGTGCAACTGTAAACTCATAACCACTCGATTCCGAGTTTAGAAGCATCTCTGAACCACAACACGTCGAACCATGGAAGCAGATGGGCTACAGCAACATAGGGACACTTTATCCATAGGACAGCTGATGCAATCTGAAAAGGGCAAAATCACTCAACTAAGGGCCCCAGTAGTGACTTCTTTTTTTCTCAGAGCCGATACTGAACCCAGAGGTCTTCTGCTTTAAGTCTTAGTCACTGCACCACAACGGCCCTGTCATTCCTTGGGTGGTTGCAGAAAGTAGCACGATGGGTTTTATAACTTTAGGCCAGTAAGTGGGATTTATAGCTAATCCTTTACAATCCAAAACAGCTGCTTGAAATTTGCATGCCTATCATATTTGATGACTAAATGCTAGGAGGTGCACTTCCGGAAATGGAAGCGATTGTCAGGTTTCGGCATGTGATTATGCTGCAAGAGATTTCTGTAACAGGTAGGAGGGGTTGTTGTGATTGGAGATTCTGGCTTCCAGAACCTTTAATGCAGCTTGTCCAGAATGAGTATGCATATATGGCTGTGGGTGGTCTTTCAGCTTGAAGAATTGCAAAGCTACCATGTACGTTTTGCCATACACGCTTCGCGACACGAAGAAATGGCAATAGCCAATGATGTTTCTACTAACACAGCTTTTTGTATTCAGTTAAACCCGAGTCAGTGGTAACCCTGTAAATGCCCAGTCCGGTATTTTCACAATGGTAGACTGAGTGATGCCAATTCTGGTTGATAGATCTCTGGTGGAAGTGAAAATGACATCATCAAATTAAACCAAATGGACAAATGCAGCCTGTAGAGAACTTTAGATTTCTAAAGTGTCAGTCTTTTATTTGTTGCTATATAATACAGATGCCTGCGTTTTCAAGTTTGGGAAGTCGATAATACATATTGAGCAGAAACTGTATTGAGTTTTGAATTTCAAATTATTATTGTTGTTTTTTAATTTATTTATTTATTTGTTTCTTCTATCCCCCTGGCAAACGATACTCTCCTGCAAATGCTGGACCTCCTGAACCAGTGGACTAGCCATTTTTTTTTCAATGCATTATTCAGTGAATACCATAAGATATTTAACAATTCCTTATGTCATAAGGTTTGTGATTTGGCCCAACTGTAGGTTAATGTGTTTTAAGCATGTTTAAGGTAGACTATGCCATGAAATGCAGCTCCTATGAACTCCTTGGTTGGTGATGCATTCCACTTATGATGAGCTTTTTGGAACGTCTCCCCCATTTGTAAATTGGGGAGCATCTGTACTAGAATTAGTCTGGTATTTTCTGTTATTCTCCACAGGCTTGCTCATTCTCTTTAACCTCTCTGCCGCTGTGTAATATTCTTCCCTTTGGCCCTCTCTCCATCAGCCCTAGGTGCTGCGTATGGCACAGCCAAGAGTGGCACAGGCATTGCTGCCATGTCGGTGATGAGGCCAGAGCTGATCATCAAATCCATCATCCCTGTGGTCATGGCGGGTATCATCGCCATCTATGGGCTGGTGGTGGCTGTGCTCATCGCCAACAGCATTTCAGAGAAGATAACACTGACACAAGTAAGTCATGTACATGATCCTATTTGCACAGTGTATTGTTTTATTGCAACTGAACTCGGGTTCAGCCAAGCAGTGAAGCCTGTGTCTTTTCAAGAGCCAAGGCATGTGGTGGCAGGTGTGTGTGAGATGGACTAACTTGCTATTCCTAACAGTGACACTAGCCACTGTTTTTGCCACTTCTTTAAAAACAGGACCTGCACAACTTCTGTCCTGAGAGGTGGAGTCCAGCAGAGTTCAGTCTTTTTGCTGCTGTCAAAGACAAGTTGTTTCTCCTGTACTAGAGAGAGAATCTGAATTTCTGTATAGCAAACATCACTAGGATCGTCGGTTAAAACAATGCTTGCGAAGTGTGGTATCAGCAAAAATGGGGACTTGTCACTAACAGTTAGCACAGTAGTAGCAGTACTTGGATTTATCAGTTTTGTGCAGAGAAGAGCTCCGGTATAAAAGCCACATGCTCCGATCAGATTTCTGTAACTGAGCATGGGCAGAAAACGCTTGGCAGGATGTGTTGAACATGCATGACCCTAAATAGGGTCATATAATGTCATAACACCAGTGTGGTTTCACTAGTGAGGCACCCAAAGTTGGGGGTGGGCGATATTATATGGTAAATATCACAATAATTAAAGGGACATTTTTCACTATGCTCGATATTTATCAAATGTTATCCCATACTAGTAGTAAAGTGATTTACATTCAAAATGCCCTGCACTTCATCCAATTAAACAGGACTACTTACAAACTTTCTAATGAAACTTGCAGTTGGTCAGTGTTTTGTAAGCACTGTTGATAACCTCGATGTACTCAGAGAAAAGCATATCAACTATCATCATCTCTTTTATCCACCATACCAACCCTAACCAAAAATATAGTATATTTATTTTTTTTAATACTAAAGTTAGGCTTGCTTGTATTTTCAAGATTTTTGATTTGCGTTTTGCTTTTAGTATACATTAACCCCATGAGAGTAGTGAGGTCTCTGGAGATTTTTCTGAATCTGCAAAGGAAAACGAGCTGCATTTTCAATGACCATGTCATTTCTATCTGGCATTAAAATGTGTTGATTTTTTTTACGCCATGGCCTCACATCCGCCACTCCAGCATTCTGGTTTTCCTTTCCAGGCTTTCTCACACGCCTCCAACCCAGCCCTGTCATGCGGCGATCCCATTCCCTAGCATTTTGATATCTCTCATGTCTTGTAGTAGTCTCATGTTACATCCTTAAAGCCCTTGTCTGTACCTTCAGGTTTCAAAGCTACATAGCCTGGCCCAGTCCAACCTTATTTCTGGCCTCTTTTGACCAAAAACCATGGTTTCCATTTTTTATAGCCAAATGTGCAATCTCTCATTTTGACTGTGACAAGCTACTGCCATTGAGACATCAGCCTTTGGCTGTGACCTAAATAGAAAGCTTAGTAGGGGGAGGCATTATTTGTGATTTACCTCCATAAAGACTAAATATAGAAGCAGGAAACCCAGTCAAGAAACCTCATTCAGAAGCAGCAGCCATATATTTTGCTTTCAACATACTGACAATGGGTGAAAATGTTTGTAATGAGCATACGTTAAGGGCGGGAACATGGTGTTAACAATTACCATGGGACATGGTGTTAAGAATAATGTACTATATGGTTTAAACCACTGTGTTTGTTTTGTAATATTCTTGTTTTTACCCTTGCTTTATCCTGGTTGGAGGCCTATCGTGATATATACGGGGCGCAGGTGAACGTGCAGCCAGCCGGGGAAAGGGGTCTCGATTTCCCCAGAGAATAAGTGTTGTAGGGCATAAGCGTGCACTGGACAGGATGGCTGTCCATCGCAGGGCTAGGTAGGGGTTGCGATTATGGCACCAAGGCTGATACCCGACGCCAGACATCCCATTCCTCTAACACAGCCAGTCATGGACTGGCATGCGATCACCCACAAGGCACTGCTGGCAGCCAAAAACCTCTACTATTATTACACCATATATATTACTGCTATTAGAAAATAGAAAACCGATACTGAATAATACTGACTGATTACTGACAATGTAGAGCCTTGAATGATGACAAAAATAGTCTGCCATCCAGTTGAGGGTGGGACTTTCTGCAGGACAGCCTCACACAGATAGTCACACCAGTGAGAAAACCTGATTAACTGGCAGCCTCAAGTTCCTGAGATCACATTACAGAAGTGGTTGTTTCCAAAGGAATATAGGATTATTGTGTGCATGTGAAAGCGTTCTCTGAACGGGGGGTGGTGATCTTCCCAGTGCAGTCTTCAAACGCTACATTGATGTCTGTCTAAGGGATATACAGTACTGTGCAAAAGTCTTAGGTCACCATTATATTTTTTTAGCAGTGGTATAATGACCATATGTACACCAGATACACAGCAAATTTGTTTGCACTATTAGAGTCCAGACCTGAATATTATAGAAGCACCTAAATCTGAAGAACAACTTTGGGAAATGCTGAAAGAAGACTGGTGTAATATACCAGAAGACTACTTAAGAAGACTTCAGGACAGTCTCCTCAGGGGTTCATGATGTGCTTAGTGCCAAGGGAGGTCACACTAAATACTGACTTTTGGCTGTTGAAACCATTTTGTTCTGAGTTTTTAAATTGTATATACACATTTCCAGTATCTTCTATTTGTATCTTAATAAAGAGACTGAGAAATGATTAGATATGGACAATACTGTATTTTTCTGTTTTCAATTTAAGTAAACTCAATCTGAAAACCGGTTAAACAAAATGCAGTCGGGGCTGCTTTTGAACTGATTTGATTGAATTGTAGTAAATGTTTTAGTTTTTAACTACTTATTTTTACATTCCGTTGTTTATTTTTTTAACCTGTATTAATTTGTGTAATAAGTCTATAGTGGACGTTATCCGCTATATACTGTTTGCTTCTCAGTGGCAAAAATATTTAGTCTCCTCAAGCCCTGTCTGGGTGGGTAAAATGCAGTCCTATGGTAGTTTCAAAATGTGAATTTGTGACTTTTAATGTCATCTGGATTCCTGAGAAAATTACAGGCAGAAATAACTACTTTTTAACTAAAGTATTGCAGGACACGCCCAATTTAACAACCCAGAATCTCAACATTACACAGCAAAATACCTGAGCAATAGAATACAGGGGGGTGGGGGTGGTTTTATCACAAATAACATCCCCGCTGTGATGTGATTGCAGTAGCAAAATCATCACAGCTGCAATGTTATTTGCAACAGGTGTTCCATTTCTTTTATACAACGAAATAAAGACACAAAATAAATCATTTGGAACCCAAATAAATGGATCCTTCTCAGCACTGTAGTGACGCTGATGTGGTGGTTGTTTGTCAGTGTTACTGCAGTGCTGACCTACCTGATCTGTGGTCCTGACCATTAGAGAACAGAGTAAAGGGAACTAACAAAGCATGTAGAGAAACAGCTGGACTACAATCTAACTGTAGAACTACAGTGGTAAGTGATCAAATGGACAGCGAGTGTAGAAACAAGATGGAGTGAGTCTATATCAGTGTGTGACGTGAGCGTCTGTTGATCCAGAACACACCCCAGCAGAAACTCACTTGTCCTGGGAGAATTTGATTACCACCCAGATGCAAAGGCTATATCAGTAAGCAGATGTGTAAACATTCGATCGCAGACGTCCCCCTGACGAGCTAATCCTGAACCTGAATAGGACTTGAATCCTATTTTATCCTAATGACCATGTTCCCTGGTGGGATTCCTGATTAAACCAGCTGAGCAGGTCATCTTTATGTACGTCTCTCAACATCTCTGCCTCTCTGTGTACAGGAGTTTCCTTCAGCTGGGGGCTGGACTGAGCGTGGGCCTGAGTGGACTCGCCGCCGGATTCGCCATCGGGATTGTTGGAGACGCGGGAGTCCGAGGCACGGCCCAGCAGCCTCGTCTGTTTGTGGGAATGATCCTCATCTTAATTTTCGCTGAGGTCTTGGGGCTGTACGGGCTTATCGTGGCTCTTATCCTCTCCACCAAGTAAACAGTGTTAATAATAATAATTATTATAATTATGATAAAACAACCAACCACCCGCTACACACACACACACACACATCCATCTAATGAAACACACTGAGTAACTCCCACGAAAAATGACAGGAGAGGATTTGGAGTGTTTGTATGTTGTGTGTACGTATCTAGGTGTGTGCGTGTGTGTGTGTGTGTGTGTGTGTGTGCGTGTGTGTAGGTATACTTGGTGGGCGAGTAAATATGTGACAGAGCTCTCTTCTCTGTGTGTATTATAATAGCCTGACGTGCGTCTCCTTGTAAATGCGATGTGTAGCTTGTGCTTTTGTCTCGTTAGTGTTTAGGTAGCTGCCCTCCCCCCTATTGCTACACTCGTTTGTTTTTATTTTGTCACTTTTTCCTCATCTTCAAAGAAAAAAAGAAATCTTGGGGGGGTTTTGTCTTCTATTTTGGGACCATTTGCTAATTAACGCTGATGTTGAGGACCTAACTATCAAAATAAAAGCATTTTCAGTGATTATTTATGAAGATTTTGAAATGGTCATTACAGTGATAGAAGTCTTTATTGAAATCCATCTATATATATATAAATACATGTATCGGAAGTATATATAGGTGTATAGGTAGGTGAATTGCACTGTGGGTAATTTGTGCTTGGAGTTTCTCTGGATGTAATCATTGGTTACCATGCTAATTTTGTCTGTATCAGTTATCGGTGTGGAAGTTTACAGAACGTGCAGTTGTGCGTGTATGCACGTGTATGTGTGTGAATGTGTACGTTTTAATTCTACAGTGACACTTTGAACATGTGTAGCGTTAATTCCTGTAGTTACTACTGTTTCTGGTTGCATTGATGGGCAGACGAGACACCAGCCCAGCCAGTCCTGTTTCCAAATAAACCTTCCACAACTTCCCTTTTGGTCTGTTTATTTTATTTTGATTTGTTCTTATATTTAATACAAACGTTGCTCTCATTGTTCTTGTTTTAAGCTTTCACTTTCAGGCATAGCCGGATAACATGGTATCACATCTGCAATAAAATACTTTCTAGTTACCTCGTGTAGTGTATAGTACACAGTACTGTGTAAAAGTCTTAGGCCACCATTAGATCTTATATACTAGTGTTTTAGCAATAGTATAATGACCATATATAATTCTCAGTCTTTTTATTATAATGCAACCAGAAAATACAGGAATTTGTATGCAGTATTAAAAAAATCATGAACTGCGTCTGTAGGCTATAATGGTAAGTACAATATTTAGTGACCTTCTCTTACACTTTAGCAATAGCAGCAGCTGGCAGCTTCAGCGGGATGCCAAGTTGACCCTTCTACAGTCCAACGAAGCTTGATCAGAAATTATTTTTCGGAAGGGTAGCAGTCAAGACCACATTTTCAGGAAGGGAACAGGATGAAAAGGCTAAGATGTGCTAAAGCTCGCAAGGATTGGAATAAAGATCAGTAGAAGAGAGTATTATGGAGTGACCAATCCAAATGAGTCATTTTTGGGTCCAATCCTTGACGATTTGTTAAATATGGTCATTATAATCATTGCTAAAACAGCAAATCCAATGGTGTCCTAAGACTTTTTGCACTGTACAGTCTGAAAAGACTAATATGTTAAAGCTTACAAGGATTGGAATGAAGATCAGTAGAAGAGAGTATTATGGAGTGACCAATACAAATTAGTCATTTTTGGGTCCAATCCTTGACAATATGTTCTATATGGTCATTATATCATTGCTAAAACTATAAATCTAATGGTGGCCTAAGACTTTTGCACAGTACTGCAAATTTAAAGACAGATTTATATTGCCTTCATGCCTAATGAACAAAGGAGCCATTCAAGATGGATGCTCCCATAATTTCAGGTGTTCAACAACAGTGCTTTGTCCATTAGCTATATACTAGAAGTGATACAGTCTTAAACCAAATGTAAATTGCATAGCTTAAAACCTGAATGGTTTAATTTATGTCAGAAATTTTTGGATCCATTTATCACATTACATAGGGTCCATGCACCATTGCTAAAACAATAAGTCTAATGGTGGCTTAAGACTTTTGCACAGTATGTAACTGCTAAATTACTTATCACTGTAATATACCAAAAAGATCTGATCATTAAGTTATGATTCATGTGCATTAGCCACACCCTAATGTGCTCATGTCTCATGCTCCCTCATATGAGTGTAACAGTGGCTTGGCTTATTGCGGTGAAATAGAGAGAGATCTCAGACAGAATGTGCCGGCTGAAGGATTAGACACCAGGTTGCCATCTGTCCAGAATTTCTATGCGCCGAGAGAGGATTGCACCTCCACCACCTCAGTATTGCAACCTTTCTCCTCTGTTCTCCACAAGGGGTGCTGTAAAATGTAGTCTTTATGTGTATATCACACAAATATAGCCTCCAGTGCTACGCTATATGGGGAAAAAAGGTCTTCTTAATCACTGAATTGAGGCGGTCCATTCAGTCCCGTTGCCACAGACCTAGCCATGCAGTCTGCCTTTACAAACGTTCGTGAAAAAATGGGTCGTTCTAAAGAGCTCAAGGTACCGGAATACGATGCCACTGTTGCAACAAGGCAGTCTATGAAATTTCTTCACTCCTAGGTATTCTAACATTAACTGTGAGTGGTATTATTGAAAAGTGGAAGTGTTTAGGAACCACAGCAATCCGGCCACAAAGTGGCAGACCATGTAAAGTTAGAGAGAAGGGTAGCAGTCTGTGTCAAACCAAGCATCAGAATGAGGAAGAAAGGTGATTTCAGTGACTATGAACATGGCAACAGTAACAAATAAGCACTCATTACAACCAAGGTATGCAGAAGAGCATCTGAATTGCACATGTGGAACCCTGAAGAATCTACATTTACATTTACAGCATTTAGCAGACGCCCTTATATACAGTCTTACAATCCAAGCAATTGTGGGTTAAGGACCCAACAGTGCCAGCTTGGCAGAGGTGGGATTTGAACCCTGGATCTTTTGGTCCATAGTCCAGTACCTTAACTGCTAGGCTACCACAATCCCAGAAGCAGATGGACTACAGCAGCAGAAGACCCTACCAAGTGCCTCTCCTGTCAGCTAAGAACAGACAACTGAGGCTACAATTCACACTGACTTACCAAGATTTTCCTTATTTCGCCTGCCAGGTCAGAATTTGGTGTAAACAACAGGAAAGCATTTATCTATCCTGTATCAACAGTTCAGGCTGTTGTTGGTGGTGTAATGGTGTGTGGGATATTTTCTTGGCACACTTTGGGCCTCTTAATACGAAGTGAAGTGAGCATTGCTTAAACGTCACAGCCTACCTGAGTACTGCTGCTGGCCGTGTCCATCCCTTTATGACCACAGTGTAACATCTTCGAATGGCTACTTCCAGCAGGATAACACACCATGTCACAGAGCTCAAATAATCTCAAACTGGTTTATTGAACATGATAATGAGTTCACTGTACTGAAACGGCCTCCACAGTCACCAGATCTCAATCCAGCAGGGCACCTTTGGGATGTGGTAGAACGGGAGATTCACATCACGGATGTACAGCCGACAAAACTGCAGTAACCTTGTGAAGCTACCATTTCAATATGGACCAAAGTTTTCAAGCACATTGTCGAATGGGGGCAGTTAAGAAGACAAGACAACATCCAGGTCAGTATCGTGAACGTTAAGTGACATATACCTACCTATATTGTATTAAGCAAGTATGAAAATGAACGAATGAATGAATAAGTTGCTGTAGTTGTTAATAAGCCCCGCCCAGGCAGCTGATCGTTCCGTCAGTCGTTGGCTGAAAAGGGGCGTGGTCTGGCGCAACACTGTTTACGTCTGTGCGCTGAAAGTAGGTCAGAATACAAATAGACTTGAGTGCTAAAATCAATTCTCAATTAAATATTTACACCAGTGGTTCAAACAGCGCAAGCAGAAGGAGAAGAGGACTTGCCCCTGGCTGTCGGGTGAACTCTGCCTATCTGGTAAACCTGCTGTGAGTTTAACGTTGCCTTGATATAGAGAGCTAATGCTATTGCTAGCGCTGGCTAGTCGGCGTTGGCCGGTGATGAGTCGATACAGGCGTGAGCTTTTTCCTGTATCCTTATAATGTAACGTAATATGCGATAATAATGGCACGCCTACGTCATTCTGCCTATTAGCCTTGCATTTGGACATTTTAGAATAATGTTTAAACGGTAATCGACTGCGTTTAGCTGCGCTAGGTAGCGATCTGATGACTTCGGGCCTAAAATAGCTGTGATGCGGGTCTTCGGGATTTCTACGGTTTTTGAATAGTTTCTGAATAGTCAGAGGGATGTTCTGTCTGTGTGATGCTTAGCTGATCGTTAACACGTGACCCACTTTAAACCACGTTGTTGTCGGTCGCCTCGTTGACCTGGTTTGTTGGTAAATTGGATTGCGTGCTGCAAATGGGTCTCCGGTAGGCTGGGCACGTTTTCAGGGACTGTGCATATGACTTATTAGCACGGGCGTGCAGGGATCTAAAGCTCCTTAGTCTGGAAGTTGTGCCCTTTTTGACTACACTTCTGCTGAAATCATACGTCAGCGTGACGATGAAGCAAGTGGTGGCGGCAAGGTGGGGCGAGTGGTTAGCTCGGTGAGCTCTGGGTTCGATCCCGACCTCGGACTGGGCAGGTCTCACTGTCACAACAAGCTTAAAGCGCCGCTCTTCTTATTTAGCTGCTTCTTCAAGGCAGGGTCTGTCTTTGACAATAAGTGTGCTGGGATTAGTCCAGACGGAAATGTGTTTTTTCACCATTTTTAAATGAAAAGTGTTATTTGAACTATTACTATCAGACTTGTTGGGACTGTGGCCTAGCGGGTAAGGTACTGGACTATGGACTAGAAGATCCAGGGTTCAAGTCCTACCTCTGCCAAGCTGCCACTGTTGGGTTCTTGAGCAAGGCCCTTAATCCACAATTGCTTGAATTGTAAGACTGTATTGATTGTAAGTCGCTCTGGATAAGGGCGTCTACTAAATGTTGTAAATGCATTAGATAAATTGGCTTCAGTCTTACATTTATCATCTACGTCACCCAAGGTGGTTGGGCCCCTTTTTGAGTCTTGGTCCTCCCAAGGTTCTTCCTCATAATGCTTAGGGAGTTTTTCCTTGCCTGTGCTTGCTCAGTTTGGGATTGGTCATAGATATTAGTAGATGATCTTAAATTGTAAAGTTGCTTTGAGACAATGCTCCATTGTAAAATGCGCTATTTAAATAAATCTGGTAGCCAAATAAACAACAGATCTCGGCACTTAAAATGGAAAAAAGACAGGCAAATGGACTGAAGGTGAAATCCAGGCTTTAATTTACATTTACTGCATTTATCAGACACCCTTATCCAGAGCGACTTACAATTGGTACAATTTTACAGTCCAAGCAATTGTGGGTTAAGGGTCTTGCTCAAGGACCCAACAGTGGCAGCTTGGCAGAGGTGGGATTTGATCCCAGGACCTCCTGGTCCAGTACCTTAACCGCTAGGCTATCACAGTCTCAATAAGGAAATATATGCAGTAGGGGTGCAACGATTAATCAGCTTGGTCAACTAAAATCAATGACCATTAATGATTAGTTGGCAACTATTTTAGCAGTTGATTAGTCGGTGATCATGATGCTTCTCACTCTGGCTACGAATGTTTTTACGTCACTGCTTACTGGAGAGTTAACAAAAGCACAATGGCAGCTTCAGGATCAAAATCCTAAATCGTGGGAGCATTAAACTGAAAGGTTTTCAGTAGCACTACTTGTAAATCCAACTTTAGATGGGATGGGAGCACATCCTCCATGTTGGGGCGTCTGATGAGCAAACATGCCCGCATTAGTTAGCTAATGTTTAAAGCAATACTCTTTCATGATATGAGCTTGTTCTCTTAAATTGTTAATGAAGTTGGAACCGAGATGCAAGTAACTATTATTCACGACGAGCCTGTTCAAGGTCACATGTGCACTCAAACAGTTTTCTGTTTGCCTTGGCTTCTCCGCGAACACTAGCAGACAGTTTCAGGAGGCAGTTCTGTGTGAACATACAGGGGAGCTGGATGAGGGGTTACTGTTGGAATTAAATATTTACCCAAAATCATTCAAATTGAACTGTTCATAGGGAACAAGTCACCATTTGCTGAATTTGAGTGCACCTCATGTTTTGGGCCGGAGATACTGATTGTGTTAAATTTTATTGCTGCTACTTTGGACGCCACTGCTTTAAAATTTTGACAGGAAAAAGATATTGGAGCTTTGTCTTTTGTATTAGCAGGAAAGTTAATTAACACAGTGGATCTTTGTTATTTGGTAATTCAGTGATTCATTATTTGTTTCAGTAGCAGATTATTCGACTATCAAAGTAGTCATTTGTTTCAGCCATCATATACCATCGAGGAAGTGCAACGCAATTGAGTTGTCTAAGCAAAATTCGTGCGGCTTACAGCACTGAAGCGCCACACAGCGTTCCTACTGGCGGTATGAATGCAAACCAGAGAAGTCCTGTAGTTCTAAGGAGAGCTGCACAGGGGGTAGTTCCTCCCAAGTCAGTCCCTAGAACTGTTTGCTTGCGAAAGTGCCTATGGAGATAAAATGTTGAATTATATTGAACATAGACTTTTTCGTCTTGGTGCCTGCAATGGACAGTTAACCAATGAGCCAATCAAAAAGTCTCTTTTCGTTTAACTCCAACATGAAAATGAATACACTACCCATAATTCAAAGTAGTTGTGGGACCAACAGATGGTTCAAGATCGCATCAGTTCGAAACAGGATCGGAAAGAGAACTGAAACCTTTACAGAAAAGGGTCGGAGATCAGCCGCAGTTGGGTAGCTTTCAGGTTCACTATCAGTTTGGTCGGTTTAAAAAGAGAACTAGATGTGAAAACACCCTTACTGGTGTATTATGTATGGGAAAACTCAACCCTCATCCAGAGTGACTTACAACTCATACAGTCTTACAGTACAGATATGTCCTCTTAATGTTTGCATTACATCCTGTGAAAGAGGACACTAACCGAAATGGACGTTGACCAGAAATGATCATAGTCACAGAATAGTTTGATACTTTGTACATAAGTGTTTTATTTTAAAACAATAATATTAATTAAAACACAATATGAGAACCTTTAGTATTGGAGCTCTGAATATTGGAGCTTATCTGAAGCACAGCTTGATCATAACAGAATCCTTGCTTAAAGACTGCTGACAGTAAAAGTGAACTTGTTAAGGCGGTATAGAGCAGCATGGGATCAGTGTTTATGACGCAGGACCACTTCACAAAGACTGAGTTCCAATCCTGGCTCTGCCAAGCTACCACTGTCTGTCATCAAGTAAGGTCTTTAAAAATCGTATGATTTTTGTACATAATAATATATGATCTTTATACATGACAGCCAAAAGGCCACTTGTTCAGTCTGAGGACCCAGTTTGAGGGTAAGTCACCCACCTGGGCGCTCTTGTCATAGGTGCGTAACCAAAAAACATTTACAGCATTTAGCAGACGCCCTTATCCAGAGCGACTTACAATTGGTACAGTCTTACAATCCAAGCAATTGTGGGTTAAGGGCCTTGCTCAAGGACCCAACAGTGGTAGCTTGGCAGAGGTGGGATTTGAGCCCTGGACCTTCTGGTCCATAGTCCTGTACCTTAATATTATTTCTTAATATATAATCACCGAAATGATCTGCAGTGCCTTAATCTGGCAACCCTGAGTGGTGTTATTTAGGTTTTGGGTGTTATTTGGGTTTTTAGGT
This sequence comes from Ancistrus triradiatus, assembly GCA_025084515.1. Lineage (NCBI taxonomy): Eukaryota > Metazoa > Chordata > Actinopteri > Siluriformes > Loricariidae > Ancistrus > Ancistrus triradiatus. The sequence goes on along the minus strand of JAJAGP010005913.1, from coordinate 782 downwards.
TTTGGCTGTGCTTCTAGTGGGAGAATGTGTGCGTTTGTCATGACATGCACAGATATACACAATAATCTTTATTTGAAAGAAGAGAAACTTGAGATTAAATCTACACCTTCTAAAAGTCTACTAATTATTTCAGCCAGTATTAATATGGTAACATTCCTGTACTAAATGGTACACCATGTTCATGAGACAATAAAACAAATGCAAACAGGAGTCTGTAATATTAAATGGAACTGGCAGGAAAGCTAGGTGTTTTGTTCGTGAGGTTCTTCTCAATGTAGGAAAAAGTCCAAAGAATGCAAGTTAGCTATTTTCATTTTCATTGTAGGTCAGTGTGTCTACGATTTATGAGTAACCTGCCAGTGACAGGGCTAAGATGCTGTAATGTGCGAAAGTCTTAGGCCACCATTAGATAAGATATACTGTCATTATTATTTCTCAGTCTCATTATTAGAATAAAACCAGAAAATACAGGACATTTGCATGCAGTACTGAAATCCTGAAACAAACTAAAAAAAACAGCTTCTGTAGGCTGTAGTGGTAAGTATTAGTGTGACCTCCCCTTACACTTGAGCAGTAGCAGCTTCATCAGGATTCCGAGTCGACCCTTCGACAGTCCAAACAAGCTTGATTAGGAATGGTCTATTTGGAAGGGTAGCAGCGAAGAAACCATTTTTATCAGATAAGCCAAAGCTCACAAAGATTGGATAGAAAATCGGTAGCTGTTCTTGCTTATCAGTGGAAAAGAGTACTATGTAGTAACAAATCCAATTTGGAGATTTTTA
>JAJAGP010005912.1:0-27560 GCA_025084515.1 Ancistrus triradiatus | reverse complement strand
GGCCGGAGTAAGCCTGTAGGGTGGCAGTGCCAGGGGCGATCCCTAACCCTTACCCTTATAAGGGAGCAGCCGCAGGGGACCCGAGCTAATGAACACATGTGTAGTACTAGCTTACACTAAATAAAACAAATCAGGTAGAGGACATATTTAAATATAACACAATAACACAGATTGTACAAAATTAAAGATACAATATCATGAAGAGTATTACAAATCAAATAATATAAAACTTTAGAATATACAGGCCTAATCAATAAAAAAATATATATATAATAACGTAGAGAATATGACGGCATAGTTTTTCAGAAATATAATTTAAAAAATAATAATAATATTTAATCTACGTATTAATATAATTACAATCATTAAAATAGTAATAAATATTGCAAAAAATAATTAAATAAAAATAATTAAAAAGACAAGAACAACAATAATAATCGTTATATTATTTAAAATATGTATTCATAAAATAAGATAATAATAATAATAATAATAATAATAATACATTTTATTTAAATATATGATATATAATATATAATTAAACATCATCAACGACAATAAAATTAATAATGATATAAGTTTTAATAGCAATATCATTACCAGATCACATCATGATACCAGATCACTCCCTAAGTTCTACCTCTAGAACGTGGTGAAGGTGGGTGGAGGGAGTTACCCCGAAAGCTTTCTTGGCAGCGAAGGTAGTGTTGATGGACAGCCTGAGGTCCTGGATGGAGTTCTAGACTTCAAATCAATATGGAGGGTGATCATGGTGGTTCCTCCTAAAATCAACAGATTAAGAGAATGGTTGTCATTGCTGATGAGCATCACCACATCATCAGTACGCTGGATGAGTAGTGAGTCACTGGTGTAAACAGAAGCGGGTTCAGTTTGGTGGTGGTCTACCAGTGAGAAAGTCGAGGACCCAGATCACAGAGAGCTGCTCAGGTCATCAGGCAGAGATTCCGTTAAGATCTGATAAGGTTCTTATGCTGGAATGCAGAGTTGTTCTGCAAACATCATGCTTTTCATTTAAACCAAAAAGCTCTATTTAGGTCCATAAAACTTTTTGGAGAGTGGCTTTCTCCTTGTAAGCTGTTGTTGCTCAGCATTGTCCTGATGGTGGGCTCATGAACCTTAAGACCTTAGAAGTTACCCTGAGTTCCTTCTTAGTACACGCCTTGCTTTTGGGGTGATATTTGTTTTTTGAACACTCCTGGGGAGAATAACAATGATCCTGAATTTACATTTGTAAATTCTATTCTATTCCACCAGATCTTTTCTTTAATATCCATGTTTTTAGAGGCAGCCTGTTGCTCGTCCTATAAGCTCCTGATGAGCTGTTCTTCCCGGCAACCGAGCTCTGATTGGTCAGCCTGATTTCAATGCAGAAATTAGAACAGGCTCCGATTAAACATTCAGTTTCGGACTCGGTGTGAAGAACCGTGTCTTCATTTTCAAAACTTGGATATAGCAATTTAGTACATTTATATCTGTGTCTTAATTAGTTAAAGTTAGTAGAGTCATGCATGAAGTCCCTCCCACATGGTGAGGTTCATGGTTTATTAATTCAACAGTGGTATCGGATCGTAGGTATCGCATCGGTACTGGTAATGGAAGGGAAACGTCGGATCGGTGCATCCCCCTTAGGGACTCAGAAATCTGCTCTGTTCCATGAAAAACAGACTCTGATTGATCTCTGTTCTTAAATCTAACCTGATTGATCATAACATCGATTGAAACACCTGACTGGAGGTTCACATACTTTTGCCACTCACAGATATGTAATATTTGCATGTTTCCCGCAATACATATACATTTCCAAACATAATATCCGTATCTACTTTTAGTACTTTTTGATAATCAGATGTTTTATAGGCCAGAAGCTCCTCCTTTTTTTGGTTTGTGTCACTTCCCACGATTGGGCCACTGATTGGTCGAAGGGCGGCGCTGGTGGCGTCCCGCTGACGTCACGGACGCCCCTGCAACGTGAATGAATCAAAGAGATGAGTGCGTGCCGGTGCGGGTGCGCGCGCGCGCGTTGGTGAGTCGGTGCGTCTGCGAGCCCGGAGCGCAGCGCGAGAATCCAGAGAGAGAGAGAGAGAGAGAAGGAACGGGACGCGTTCGGAGTTTTATTTTCATTTGCATTTGCACCGCGCGCTCGTCCGTGAGTGTGTGCGTGGGTGCGTGCGTGCGTGCGTGAGTGTGCATGGTGTGGCGCGTGCGAAAATGATGCAGAGTGCCGCCGTGCTGCCCACCGACAGCCCCGTGAAGCCCCTGCCAGACATGCTCGTGCCACTGCAGCGTAAGTCTCTTCATCTCCTACAGAATTCCGCGCGATGATAATGCGGCAGTATCGATTCGTTATTAGTTGGTATCGATCAGTATCGGACCTGATCACCTCGCGTAAACTGCAGGCGGCAGGTCCGAGCCTGCGCGCGAGCTCGGAGTCGGTGCTTTATATATTTTCAGGCTAAATAATAACACACTGAAAATGAGGACGATTCAGTTATTGATCTACTGATTAGGCGCGCGCGCATTTCTTGTATTGGAAGCGTTTGTGTGACGGCGCGAGCTTACAGTAGGGAAGATGGATGAATTATGATGATGCGGATGATGGAGAAGAGCTGCTCCCACCAGAACCAGCGAGTACACCTTTAAATCTTTCATTAGTAACCCCTGTATGGACTAATACCAGTAGTAGATATCAATAAGATCAATCATACAAATAATATTAATGCACGCGCACACTCATAGCTAATATCACACCGATGTTACCAGGCCTTGGAATTGGGGTTACAGCTGTGAAGACAGAAGGACTAAGATTTATTTATCACTAATACTAATAATAATAATAATTAATCAATAACCGATAGTGGTTAATAAGCCTCGCATTCTGTGTGTGTGTGTGTGTGTGTGTGTGTGTGTGTGTGTGTGTGTGTGTGTGTGTGTGTGTGTGAGAGAGAGAGAGAGAGAGAGGTGTTATATATCATTGAGAGGACCACAGGAATGTTTCTGATCCTCATCAAGACATTTATCGTTTATAAAGCCAAATTGTAACTTTCTCACGGAAAGCCAAAAGGGTCAAAACATTGCGTTTGTCATTGATGTTACGCTTATGGTTACTACACTGACAAGTCCTTACTGTGATAGTAAGACAAATGTGTGTGTGTGTGTGTGTGTGTGTGTGTGTGTGTGTGTGTGTGAGAGAGAGAGAGAGAGAGAGAGAGAGAGAGAGAGAGACCATGACGTTGGCCGGTGTTCAACTAATCTTCCGCGTCTCTCCGTAGCTGCAAATTAAATAAATTTATTTTCCACTCCAGATTTCCCTTCAGTCTTCGGTTAAAATGATTTATTATCTAATTATTTATTAGGTTTTTAGCAAAACGCGGGTCAGGGGTTGAACTTTAAATTACATTCCGTTACACGTTACACACAAATAATATGCTGTTCACACACCCACATGACAAGGATAAAATACGCGTAAATAATAAGAAATAAATCATTAAATAATAATACTAATTCTACTACTAATAAAAAACAATAATAGGTCTACTATGACAATAATACTAATGGTGCTAATCATAATAGTTGTTACATAATAATCATAATAATAATAATAATAATAATAATAGTAATAATAGCAATAATAATATGGGGCTTATCGGCGGCACTCTGATCGGGTATTAGATGAGCTTAATCCCGTTAGACAGGCGGAGATTAGAGCTGTGTTTTTTAATTCTCTCCCTCCGTAAATCTGGAGCTTTTATTGAGTTTCAGAAATTGCCTCTTTAGGTTCCCATCTGCTGCTGCGGTGCTGCGGCTCATCCGCTCTCAGTAATCACACCCGGAGCCGGGACACCCGCGGCCTGATCCCGCTCACAGCTGGGTTTGGGGATGCATTCCATCAAATTACATGGATAAACAAACGAAAATAAAAAGGCGGTGTGGAGTTCTGTCCTAATCATATAATGCAGCTGCAGTTATATTTAATGATGTAACAAACCTATAGGATTCTATTGAATTATAACGTTATCATACAGTAAGGCTGGAGTTAAATCGAATCATATGATAAAGCTATGTGGGTATATTTAATTATCCAGGCTGGGGTTGTATTTAATGATATAATACAATAAAGCTATAGGATTAAATTGAATTATATTTATATCTTAATGATACAGTGAAGCTGGAGTTATATTTTTGATTATATGCTCTTAGATGTATATCGTAATGAAATAACTTTATTGTATAATTAAATATAACTTCAGCATTATTGCATAATGAGATATAACCCCAGCTTTCTCAAATAATTACATATACGTCCAGTCTTATTATATAACTAAATATAACTCAATAAACATCAAATGTAACTATAATTAAATATAATCATACAGCTTCATCATGATGAAATATAACTCCAGCTTTATTATGTAATTAAATGTATATCTAGCTTTATTATATCATTAAATATAACTCCAGATTTATTACATAATTAAGATGTAACTCCAGCTTTATTATAGTTAAATGTAACTCCAGGTTTATTATATCATTAAATATAAGTCCAACTTCATTATGTAATTACATATAGGTCCGGTTTTGTTATAGAATTAAAGATATGTCGAGTTTATTATAGATATAAGGCCAGTCCGTTTGCTGACTAACTGCTTAATGAATGGATATGTACCGTAGGCTATCTATATAAAGCTTATATTCGATTATAATCAGTACTCTAAAGCCGCGCGCGGTGATCCGGCCTCGTGTTTCTTATTCTACAATCATTAAATGAACGTCCTGCCTTAATATGAGGTTAAAACTATACTGGAAATCGTCTTGGTGTTTTTATTTTTGTTTAATATGTGGTATAAGATGGATTTATAATCGTTATTCTTAAGAACCAAATTTAGTGTGAGTTTCACAAAGCAGCCGCGGAGCAATGAATAATGTTTATAAATACAGATCTTTATCAGCTGAGATCGGCACAGATCATCAGATCACATAATACAGAGACTCTCTAATACAGCTCTATAACTCAGCGGAACTTTAGATCAGATTTAGATGGACTTAGACTTAGAATCAGTTTATTGATCCACTAATAATGATAACAATAAAGATAATACCTGTAATGATCGCGATGAGGGACCAAAGGCGGAAATCCCCGGGAACACAGAGGTTTTGTCCCCCCAATATAATCACTGTAAACAGAACTATGTCGTTTCATATAATATACAGTAATATGCACTGAAAGAATTTGTGCTATTTATAAACGCCAAAAATCACAGTGGTTTGGTCCCCCGAGCTCACACACATTTATCTTCATACAGTTCAGTCTGATACATTATCAAGGGATGTACGCATTTAAGCTGCTCTGGATCCAGCTGGATTTTAAAGACAACCACATGAATATTTTGTTAGATTTAAGTCCAAATATAGTGTGCCATCTACAGGCCATTGTTGGTATTACTGGTTGAACATATTAAAACCTGTAGCACATAAGTATGTTTAATGCAACATTAGTTTTGGTAGCAACTTTGGCTTCCATCTCAGGAACTGCTCCTGAAAAATGTTACTGTTGATGGGTCTGTGGTGAGACTGTGGTGGAACTGTGATTGATTGTGGTGGGGTTGTGATGGGACTGGTGGATCTATGGTTGGACTGTAGTAGGACTGTGACTGGACTGTGATTGAACTCTGATGGGACTGTAATGGAACTGTGATGGACCTGTGGTAGGACTTTGGTGGGACTGTGACTGGACTGTGATATGACTGTGATTGAACTGTGATGGGACTGTAATGGAACTGTGATGGACCTGTGGTAGGACTGTGACTGGACTGTAGTGGGACTGTGACTAGAAAAAACTCACTGAGGCAGAAATGTTGGATTGCTGCTAAACTCTTCATGCAGTTCTGTCTCAGATATGTAAATGATTACAGGTGTGGTCTGATTACATACTGGGTTTTACCACAAGAGGGTATAAAATGCTTCCCCTATAGCGCTGTCCTATAAAAAGGCTACTTGGTGAGAGATCGTACAGCTCTACACTCCAAGACATCCAGTGGACAGACTTTGAGGTCATTGGACTGAGAGAAGCAGGATGGGGGTTTTGATGAATTGCCTCCATCTGGGACATTCTGATCTAGCTGTTAGGAGGTGCTGGGAGCAGTGGTTTTATGGGGGCACACACACATGGTGAACAGGCTCCAGACGGCGCAGACAAACCACCAGCAGAGAGAATCGCTTTAAATTTGTTGTCATGGCGTCCTGCCATTGACAGCCAGAGACCGTCTCCTTTGTTTGCAGTGATGTCATGAACGAGAAACCTGGACTGATTCGGACTGGAACCATATCGTCTTTAGTGATGAATCCAAGTTCTGTTTGGGATCCGATGACGGTCGGGTTCGAGTATGGATGCCTGGTGGTGAGCGCTTCAGTCCTGCCTTTGCTTTGGAGCCACACACTGCCCCAACTGCTGGTGTGATGATCAGGGGAGCCATCGACTACGACAGTCGGTCACCCCTAGTAGTGATACGAGGGACACTAACAGATCAGTGATATGTGCAGGACATCCTGTGTTTTCTGTCATGGCAGGGCTTCAACTGGCATTTTTCAGCAGGACAATGCCCACCCACACAGCAAGGGCTTTGATTCCAATAACTCCTTGATGAGTTTTTTTGTCAGTGATATGCAGATGTGTCTAAAAATTAACACACCACTCAAAAAGTCAACTGTATTACTTATTTAAAGATAAATTCGTTCATATTAAAGAATAATAATAATAATAATAATAATAATAATAATAATAATAATAATAATAATAATAATAATAATAATAATAGTGGGACTGTGGTAGCCTAGCGGGTAAGGTACTGGACTATGGACCAGAAGGTCCTGGGTTCAAATCCCATCTCTGCCAAGATGCCACTGTTGGGTCCTTGAGCAAGGCCCTTAATCCACAACTGCTTGGATTGTAAGACTGTATCAATTGTATGTCGCTCTGGATAAGGGCGTCTGCTAAATGCTGTAAATGTAAATGTAATAATAATAATAATAATAACGTACACTGAAACCGCATTATGAAAACGTGGGCTAATAAAGTACAGAAAAAGATTTTTTTTAAATCAATAAATCTTATTGAACGAACTAAATGAAGGGAATTAAACCATTTCTAAGCAGACTCTTGTTACTGAAAGAACAGGACACACACACACACACACACACACACACACACACACACACCAAACAAGCTCTTCATTTCCATCGTATTTAATTGAAACGTTTGCCACGCTGTCCAGATGCCTGAAGTATTCCTCAATAAATAATCATAACCACTGAATAAATAAGCTGTATAAAATGAAGACACTGCTAAAAAAATATATAAAAGATGGACTTGCTTTTAAATCCGTTTGTTTTTAAAAAATCAATCCAAGCACGGAGAAGATCCCGATGTGTTCCTTATATTCAGTCCCGTTTCAGTTCTAGTGAAGGTCCAAATAATTAATGAAAAAATGATTATTATTTGTAATGTGATTCTTGAATCGAGTAAAAAAAAAAATCATCATAACATTGCTTTCACTTATATTAAAATAGCTCGGATTACGTTTTGATTTTTATACGTAGAGAGCTTAAAACATTCCTTCAGGTTATTAAGACAGTTATTAAGAAATGCTTTTAATTATGTACGAACATCTAAAAACACTTAGGGATAACTAAAAACACTGACAAAAACGCTGACTTTTTTGTCCTTTCAATAATTTGTTCAATAATTAGAACCAAGCAAAGCGTTTATAGATCCCACCGGTTTTAGCTAATTAATAGTGTGTTTGTGTTACTAGTGCTTGCTGCTTCAGTCAATATCCCTAATTCACGCGAAAATAGTTTTATGGTTAAAAAAAGAAAGGTTTTACAAAAATCCTAACACACCCTCACCACACACAGGGTATAAAAGTGAAAAAAAGGCAAAATGCTTATTACCTCTGTCTCTAAAATCCTTATTACCTCTATGTAATGTAGGATTTGATTTAAACAAAAATGTATTTGCTGCACACTGCTGCACAACACCCGATAATTAAGGTTTTTAGTATAACGGTTTTTAACGTTTAACTTATTAAAACGTTAAAACATTTTCTGTTTTACCAAAAATAAATGTTTCCTAACACACCGAATGGACGACCTTCAAAAATTGTATTTTGGAAAATAAAAGTAATGTAATGTATAGCTTTAATAAGAAATGCGATTATGATGCAGGAGGATTCTGATAACGAATGCCAAGAGGTTTAAGATCACAGCAAGCCTCATAAAGCCTTCTGCCGGATATGGGATCGTTTTCGGAGCGTCTGCTTGTAAATCAGTGTTCTAACATTTAATCTGGTATTTTAATGTAATATTAGGCCATGGCGTGTGAACAGTTATAAACCGCGGCTGAAATCCACACTGATTATTATATTTATATCCACAGCATTAAGCAGAAACTCTTAACCCAAGCAACTGAGGGTTAAGAAGCCTTGCTCAACGGTCCAAGGGTGGCAGCTGGGACTTGAACCCTCAACCTTTGGGTCAAGTTCAGAATCTTAACCTTAAATAAACCCGACCTCGTACAACATGGGACTGTTTCGTTCTCTGTTTTGTCATACCCTACAAAAAATTATATTCTCTTTCATATATTATAATCTATATTTTATTTTATTTGTTATATTGCCTTTAAAGTTGTTCTCTCAACTTTTTTATGTAGCTTCTGTTTATTTAAACGATTACTATAAACGTATTAATTAGGTAACTTGTAATTCTTACACATAACATAGGCTTGGGACTTTTTGAATTTTTGAGTCTTGGTACTCCCAAGGTTCCTTCCTTCTAACATTTGAGTTTTTCCTTTCCACTGTCACCCCAGATTTGCTTACATTCTACACTCGCTGTGTAGATATTTAAAGCGACTTTGTCACTTTGAATGTTCCGTTGTAAAAAGCGCTGTAGAAATTAATCTGATTTGGTGTGGCTTATGGGTAAGGTACTGGACTTGGGACTGAAAGGTCCAGGGTTCAAATCGTACCTCTGCTAAGATGTTACTGGACCCTGAACCCAGTTTTGCTTGGATTATATCAGTTGTACGCCATTCTGTTTAAGAGCATTTGATTGATCAAACTGATTACTGAACGATATAGGAGGCTATTTAATGTCCTGAACCCATTATACATTCGGTCTAGATGATCATTGTAAGTCTTAAATTGTAGCTTTATTTGGAAATAAATAGCTTTACAGTTCAATAACGACCCGTGTTTGCCCCTAATGTGGTTTCGATATAGCTTTTGGTTGCTAAACACGGTCTAAGTACATATTTTACGTACTCAATGGCCGAACTCGTGCTATTTACATTAGTAAACATAGTATATAACTTATTAGGGTGTTTATTAGGGTAATACTACGGTGTAGTGCGCAACTGGGACACGGAGGTTTAAGTTTTGAGAACGAGTGGGCTTCTGTAACCTGAATTTTCCGTCGTAGTTAGGTTCAGGCACGTCTTCGCGTCTCGCGCACGACACATCATGGGAAATGTAGTCCGTATAGTTCACGACGTCTTTTAATTTTCCTTTACACGTCTAGTGTCAGTTTTCAAACATGTAAAAGCGACGTAAAACCGAACAGGCTGCTATTTGTACTCTTTATGTGCATTATCCTGTCAGCGATAGCCAGCTAGGCAGCTCTAAATTAGTCAGACCTAGGGGAGCTAGCAGAGTATAGCTAACGAAGATTGTTTAACTAAAGAGCATCTAGTCATTATGGTCGAGGATTGAAATCTGTTTCTCAGTCACACATAAGTTTGTTTTACACAAATGTTACACTCTGTTGTGAAACAGATAGATATATACAGCTACATATACACAGATAGATATATGAGTATAGAAATGCCAACTTAGGAAATAAAGCCTGGTATTAGCACGTTTTTTCAGTGTGATTCATTTGTAACATAGAATATTGGGTGAAGATTGATCATCAATATCTTCATAGAGTTGTATTTTACTCATCAGAAACTATTGTTTAGTTCATCCATGGCATGTCAGGGCGAAAATGATTAAAGTTTTGTAGGTTTAACTGAGCCAATTCAAAAACAGAAGCACAAGAACCTATGGTATGTGACATGACCTAACCTCTGAGGTAAATGATGTTAAGGTTATAGAAGATCATTGATTTAGGATTTCAAAATTTAATACATATAAAAGATGATTGTACCAGAAACTGTACCCAAAAATGTAAAAATTGTTTGTTGTATTTGTCTGTAAATTTTGTTTTAGCAGGTAGATTTTTTTTTCAGAATACCAGTAGCGTATTTGTGAAGTGGGAACAAGTTTTATTGTTAAAGTAGGACAGCAAATAAATAGGTATTAGTCCATTTGACTTTGACCTTTGTCCATATATATTGTGTAAATAGTTATTTAGATAGTTGTTAAAAGCTATTTTTGAGTTTATTTTATTTGTTATTTTAGTAGCCAACATGATATCCGAGTCGCATACTGGCTAGCAAAAAACCCCACAAACAAACAAATGTTGACTTTTTTATGATAAATAAGACATTCTATAGGTTACTGCATGTTTCAGTGGTTAAATCTATGTGAAAAATAAATAACTTACGTTAGGTCATTTTAGGCCATGTCCCAATCTGTTTGATTAAAGCAAAAAATGTCCCACTTGGACAGTATAGGTGTCCCACTTTACCGATATCATCTAAAAAGTTTTGGGGTATGATCAGTTGGAGTTTGAAGAAGCACAACCTTTTAAAAATTATATTGTATTATTATATATGACATTAATATTATAGTATAAACTGACAGAGAACATTACATTTCCAAAACGGTCTCTTGCAAATGGATCATTGTTATTTTTAAATCAGATGGATGATGTGAAGATGTTGGTTTAAATTACACTCAGTACTTCAAATGATTTAAAGGTGAGAATTGTTTGTTTGTAAAACTGTAATTTATTGGCAACTGGTCTCAACCTTACCAACTGAAGCGACCCCAGATATTCCTCAAGAGCCTGGTACAGTGGGCACTATGCATGGTGGGTACACTTAATGCCCTTCCCTTTTGATGTGCCTATCGCTCTGGTGTAGGATCAGTTTGGACTCTTTAGACCACATAACCTTATTCCATTGCTCCAGAGTCCAGTCTTTATGCTCCCAAGCAAACTGAAGCCTTTTTTTGATGACCCCCATTAACAAGTGGTTTTCTTTTGGACACACAGTTGTTTAGTCCCAGTCCTGTAAGGTCTCATGGCATTGTGTGTGTGGAAATGTTTTTACCTTCACTATCAAATTGTCTGATTTGTACCATTTGACCTCACCAAGCATTTAAGTGATCTCCAATCTCCTATCATTTCCACAACGACAAGATACATGATCTGGCATGGCTGTTTAAGAAATGAGACGCTGCACGTTGCTCCTGTTAGGGTTAAACGCATTGTTGTCCGCTTTAACATTAAAGACTGCACTAAATATCCAATCACAGCTCTCAGAGTAGCCTACAAAGGGCCACTTTTTTACAGATAGTGTAGATGACCAGGTCTAGAGCTTGCAGCCTATAATTTGTAGTGAATAAAATAAATGCGCTGCAAAATGTCAGGTACAAGAGTAAACCATTAGTATTATGGAGGCTGTAGATATTTGTGGTATCCAGAACCACAATGCTCAAACTTTGGGGCTCAAATTGTGAAGGAGTGGTTCTGGGGGCATGAGGAATAATTTTCTCACTGTGCTGACCTTAACCCAGTTCTTGGATGTGGACGGAAATAAATGTTGTGAGGTTGCATATAATAGAGTGTGCTATTACGTTTCTAAGTATGGAAACGGACATTTTATGGCGTAGGCTATAAAGAAGTTTAAATGAGAAAGATAAGAAGAGGTTTGCCTTCATTTCGTTTTACAATCTTTGTTTTTTAGCATCATTAAATGTAAAAACGAATCACAGCGCGTCTTTCCTATAGGTAAAAGCGCCTTATCCGAACCAGAGGGATAATCCATGCTGCCCCGGGACTGTGCTGTGCTTTAGCTCCTGTTTGTGTTATTTCAGTTTCATATATTTAGTATATGTTGTGTATTTTATAGCCAGACAGTGATGTTTTATTCTGTGCGCGTGCCTTCACCGTTTATTCTGAACTATTGATTATTTCCGCTCTGATCTTTAATACATCATGTTAGCCCAGTTACACAGTGTGTGTGTGTGTGTGTGTGCGTGCGTGCGTGCGTGCGTGCGTGTGTGTGTGTGTGTGTGAGTGTGTGTGCGCGCTGTATGGCGAGTGTGGGAGCTTTTTAAAAGAATACGCCTATTATTTTATTTGTACAGCTATTAATCTATCAATATTTTTAAAAACAATATTTATTAATGGCCTGTATCTAAATGAGGAGACTGAGACCCCTATCGACATTAAATCACTTTAGAATAAGCTATTTATTTATAAGCTTTTTATTTATTAGTCATTTATTTATAAGGTATTTATTTATAAGCTATTTATTTCATGAAGTGACACTGTCCTACTGTTTATTATTCTCTCTCTCTCTCTCTCTCTCTCTCTCTCTCTCTCTCTCTCTCTCTCTGATCGCTCTTTATTCTGAATTATTGATTAGTTTCTTTATGAATGGCGGCCTTTCATCTCCTAATCTCTGCTTTACCTGTATCATTATCATCATCATCATCTCACACACACACACACACACACACACACACACACACACACTCTTGCAAAGTACTTTGTGCTTCTCATTACAATTCTGATTGGTCACATAATATTAGGAAAATAAAGATAGACATACCATATTCTATATGCTATATAAAGTTATACATTAATATTAACAGTACCAAAAATAATGATGATTAACCTATCAACATATGAACTTTAACAATGTATTTATTCTTTGTTGATTGGTTTGATTTTATATTCAAATGTGACATTTAATAAAAAAAAACATGTAATAAATAAATGATCTTTGTATTTTTTAATTATGCCTAGTTTAGATATTCAACATTGCCACTTTTTAATGATGTGTAATTATTGTTGTTGTTATTATTATTACTAGTTGTTGTAGTATTACTATATTATTATTATTATTATTATTATTATTATTATTATTATTATTATTATTACTGGTTTTATTTTTTCTTAATTAAAAAAAAGGTTTGTTTTTGTTATCATCATTATTGTTATTAATGCTACTATTATTATTTTTATTATTCGTATTATTATGTACAGTATGTTTAATATAATAATAACAATAATGATTATTGTTATTACTACTACTACTTTTTTGTAACTTTTTATATTTTTACTGCTATTTGTTATGTTTGTTCTTCTTCTTCTTATTTTTATTACTCCTCTTACTATTATTTATTATTTGTGTTATTATGTTAATATTAGTATTAGTGTTTATTCTTAGCAGTATTATTGCTTTTATTAGTGGCAGTATTATGTATTGTTATGATTACTATTATTTATTATTTTATTATTAATATTAGTAATCATAACTATTATTTACTTTTTTGCTATTAAAAAGAGTATTTATTATTATTATTATTATTATTATTATTATTATTATTATTATTATTATTATTACTACTACTACTGTTATTTATTATAGTTGTTGCTATTATTTGTTATTTGTGTTATTATTATAATTGTTTTTATTTTTGGTGGTATTATGTATTGTTATGATTACTATTATGTATTATTTTACGATTAATATTAGTAATTATTGGTAATGATCCTTCATGCTATTTTATTATTATTGTTATTGTTACTGTTATTATTTTCTTCTTCTTCTTCTTCTTCTTCTTCTTCTTCTTCTTATTATTATTATTATTATCATTATTATTATTATTATTATTATTATTATTATTATTATTATTATTGTATAATATCAGACATAATGTCTTACTCCCTCACTGTGTCATTGTATTTCTTTTATTCAATGCTATAAGTACATTTATTTACACATGTATAAAAATTAGTCATTAATAGTACGTCCCGTCTTTCTAAATGGCTGAATTGGGCTTTTTCAGTCTTATCTGTTTTCTTTCAGTCTACAGATTTGTTTTTGAGCTTCCCTGGTCTAATGGCAGTTTCTCTTAATATCAGAAGCTTTTTCTTTACTCTGTATTGGAATAAAATGTTCTGTAGTCATTATTACATGTTATTAATGCCTGTCTTTTTCTCTCTGTGGTGTGTGTGTGTGTGTGTGTGTGCGTGCGTGTGTGTGTGTGTGCGCGCGCGCGCGCGTGCAGAGGTTCCAGAGTGTGCGGGCTGTAACCAGCGAATCCTGGATAAGTTTGTGTGTAAGGTTCAGGATCTGCACTGGCACTCCACCTGCCTCAGGTGTGCAGAGTGTGAGGAGCTGCTGAGCGACCGCTGTTACTGCAGAGGAGGTCACGTCTACTGCCGAGAGCACTTCTACACGTCAGTACCGCTAACTAACTCACTACCTAACTCATTAACTTATTAACTAACCACCCAATTGAAATTCCTTCAAACCACATCATGGGATGGGGTCTTTAGAGGCTGGGTTTTCCAAAGCTCTCTGCAAACCAGGGTCCCCAGAATCGGTCAATGAAGCAGGGACCACAGGAGCTGCTGGTTAAGGGTCCTTTGGAAACTGTTTGGCAGGTAGGCAGGGGCAAACAAGGTCCTTGTCAGTGGACCAGTCCTTGATGGTTGACTGTGGACCTCAGAAACAAAGCAGGGTCATCAAAGTCTTTGGGTGGAACAGGGATGTCTCGTCCTATTACAAGAACAGATCTTGTATGAGCATCATGGTTGCTGGAATCTGTGAAGCAGGGTTTTGGGGGTCTTCATGTTGGTGGAACTGGGCCTTTGGAGGTTGTTGAGTGTCCACAGAGGCCAGGAACAGGATCACTGGGGTCTGTCAGTGGACCAGACCTTGGAAGGTGACTCTGGAGCTGGAATTAAGAATGTTGGTGGTCTCTAATGTGTAGTGTTGTAGTCAAGTACAAGACTTTTAGTCAAGAACGAGACCAGGACATATCAAGTCTGAGTGAAGACCCAGACTTTTACTAGTCCAAGTCAAGGCCAAGACTGGGACACATTGAGTCCAAGTTAAGACCAAGACTTTTAGTAGACAGACCGGGACACAACTTTCTTTCAGAGTCAAGAACGAGACCAGGACACTTTGAGGCCGTGTTAAGACCAAGACGTTTAGTAGTCAAGTCCAAGTTAAGACCAAGACCGAGACACACTGAGTCCGTGTTAACACCGAGACATTTAGTAGTCGAGTCCGAGTCAAGACTGAGACCGGGACACACACAGACAATTTACCCCGAGACTGAGACAAGACCGAGTCCAAATGAGGGCGAGACCGGACTCGAGTACCACAACATTAGTTGTTGGAAAAGCATCCTCAGAATCTGTCAATCAAAGAACATCCTCGAACACAGCCTGTGTTTTGAGCATCTCAGCAGAGTCCTTAGATCACAGAAACAAATATCTCTGATCCTTAAAGCTCTCTGGTAAAACAGGATTCTTATAAACTGATTATCAGATGAGGGTCTGCACCAGACTGGGCACCACTCCCACAATTCAGATTGTACACATAACCCTGGATTAGAGATAAGAACCGGCCATTGTGCGACACTTCAGATTTTCCCTATGGAGGACACTTGGTATTGGAACCCGCCGCTCATCTCCTCGTCTGTTTGTTCTTCTCTTTCTCCTCTGTGGCTTTGGGGGAATAAATTAAGTTTGTCTTTTATCCTTTTACCGAATCATGCTTGAGACTTTAATGTCTGACCGAGACTCTGAGTGGATCATAACATTATTACCTCACCCAGGGGAGTTTAATGTTAAATCTGCTCACCCCTCCCCAGCGTTGTGTGTGTTAGGGGAAATGCTGTGGGGGCAGGACGGAGGGCTAACACACTTCAGGTGCAGTTCTCACCCAGACCATGCCACGTTCAAAGTCCCTAAAACCAGCTTTCTTTTCCAGAAATGAAAGTGCGTTCTCAGCCGTCTGTTAATCCCGGAGTGTTTGTGTTTCCGCAGGCGTTTTGGTACAAAGTGCGCGTCATGTCAGCAGGGCATCCCTCCGTCTCAGGTGGTGCGAAAAGCTCAGGACTTTGTTTATCACCTGCACTGTTTCTCGTGCGTGATGTGCAGCAGGCAGCTGGCCACCGGGGACGAGTTTTACCTGATGGAGGACGGACGGCTCGTCTGCAAGGTCGACTACGAAACCGCCAAACAGAATGGTGAGGACCAAACGTAAATACGATGTGTGATATGCACCCAAGCAGGTCGGGTCTCTTTTTGAGTCTTGGTCCTAACAAGGTTTCTTCCTTATAACATTTCGGGAGTCTTTCCTTGCCAGTGTCACCCTAGTTTTGATCAGTTAGGGCTGTTTGGCCATGAGACAATGCTCTGTTCTAAAAAGGACTACAGAAATAAATCTGACTTGACCTGATGTAACAAGCAAGTGTGGGTTTTTGGATGCTGCCCAACCACTAACCCCATGTGAGCTCCATGTGAGCTGTTGGTCCAAGTTGGTTTATCCCTCTGGCTGGTAAAGCTGGTTGACCTTCATGCCAGTGTCCTTATCACACCCATAACCCCCAGGTCCATTGTGTATGTTTAGTGCCTGGCCTCACCCGGGGACTTGAATGCTGCCCCACGAAATTGGCATTTTATGAACGGTTAATACAATCGTTCTCAAACTATTTCAGCACTGCCCTCTTTCGTAGATAAGAATATTTTCGATCCCTGAACAGTAAAACCTTTTACTTCATACAAACTGCAAAGCGTCTTATTGAACAAAACAAAATAAAGTGACAAATCACCTTGACAGTGGAATTATTACAAGTGACATGCATTATGTACAGTATTTAACTTTTTTTTTTAGTTTATTTACCTTGCAATAGCTCCACGCCCCACTTTGAGAACCACTGGGTTAATAAATCATGAAGATCTGAGACTTTTCAAAAAAACCTTGTGGATGTTGTGGAAAGTTGCCAGAACTTTAGCTCATGCCAATTCTTATATTTAATACAGGTAAGTGCTGTTTAACGTCCATCTGATAAACGGATGTTCACTTTAACAGCCGAGGTCCTAAAAATTATAATCAAATATATAGAAATAGACAATACAAATCTGTCTTTTAACTCTGAATGTATGATGCTAGAGCATACAGTACCGCACTGAACGCTAATGATCATATTTCACTTACTAGTTACAACAGATTCCTATGTTAACTGCTTATTCATGAACATTACTGTCTTTTCTATAATTATTGAGAATTTCGAGGAATTAAAAAAGCTTTAGCGTGTGTATAGCAGTTAAGGCTTCGGACGCGGCAGCGTTAGGGATGCTGTGTAGATGGTAGCGTTCCACTCGTGTTTTCAGCTCTAATCTCTGACGCATTCACGTATCGTTTGTATTCCTGTGAAAACAATAGGGGTGTAACGACACACTCTGCCAAAAATGTTTTGCACAAGCCTTTATCGAGGGCCCTCTGCCAGGCTCTGAAGTCTGGTAATGTGTGTAGCATGGTGTAGATCAATAGCTAGGGAACTATTAGCTTTGCAGCTTAAAGAATGTTAAATATTGCTAATTATTTATCTGTTGGCGTCCGTTTCCTGGACCACGAAACATTTAAAAATGCTGAGCTAACTACCTAGGATGTGTAGGTGATGTTTATCTACTTCTGTCTCTAACAGTGGCTAATTATCATAATAAACACCTAAAGCTAAAGCTGCACAGCTTACAGCCCTGAGTTGTGTAATGCTAGCTGGCTGTCAGTACTAATACTTAATTTATGGACGTGTTTTTACAAAGTAGCTTACCCTGTACTAGTTTCAGGCTTAATATATTAGCTAGGTGGCTATTTATTTATTTCTGTTAAATGCATTCTGTTTGCCCCAGCTGTTTATTACCTGTTAAGTAAGCTAGCTGTTTAGGTTTAGCGAACATTTTGGGCGCTACGTGTGTTTGAGAGTCGTGTGATACGGCGTGACCTTCGTATAAGCACCGTAGGGAGGCATTGGAGTGATTTTAGCCTCCGTGTGTGTGTGTTGGTGTGTGTGGTGTGTGTGTGTGTGTGTGTGTGTGTGTGTGTGTGTGTGTGTGTGTGTGTGTGTGTGTGTGTGTGTGTGTGTGTGTGTGTGTGTTTATGGAGATTTCCACAGCGCTGATTGATTATGTTAAGTGAAGCGATGGGGTTTTATGGCAGCGTCTCAATAGCCTCCTGCAGCCCGTCGCTGCGAGGAGATTTACGTCTCCCACGGCTCTCAGGACACACACACACACACACAAACACACACAAACACGAACACACACACACACTCGCGAACGCACACACTCTTTGCCATACATCTCGTTTATGTAAATCTCTCGGAATCACTTTGTGTTTCCTTTATAGCGATGCGTTGTAACACAAACAGTGCAGAGGAGATAAACGAACACATTCGGGACAAAAACACAACATTCAATGCACAAAACTACACAAAATAAACACACACCATGCATGATTATTGTCTTTTGACAAGGTCACACAATCTTTGTTTGAATCCCATGTAACTGACTGGTACAACTAGCAAAAAGTCTGTAAAATGCGAAAACACTCATGGTGCTCCTAAGGTTTCTTCCTTATAATGTTTGGGGAGTTTTTCTCTAGACTTGATTTATATTTCCTTTTCAATATATTTCTTATAGTCTATATAGTGTTATATCTGATTTGTTTTCTTTTTAATATATTCTTTCTTTAATATATTATAAATTTTCTATTTATGAAATACTTTTTAAGATTTATTATAGTAGATATGTTTTATTTATTACGTTTCCTTTTTGTTATAATCTCTATTTTAATTATTCTCTTTAGCTTCTGTGAATGTAAGCAATTGCTATAATGTTGTAAATTATGTAAATTTGTTTAATTCTTACTGGTTTGGTCCCTTTTTGAGTCTTGGTCCACCCAAGGGTTCTTCCTTATAACATTTAGGGAGTTTTTCCTTGCCATTGGCACCCCAGAACTTGCATTATATTTTTAATATATAGAACTTGTATTATATTTAATACAATATAATATATTCTTTTTAACTGTATTATACTCTATATAATGTTGTATTTTATTAGTTTCTTTTTTATTTATTCTCTCGTTATTATATTATTTATTAAATGCTTTTTTTATTTATTATAGTTAATATAATATTTTATTTACTGGGTCTGGTCCCAGTCTTTGGAACAGCGCTTTCAGCAGAAGTTTAAGTTATTTAAAATTTTTTGTTTGGAAATTGTTGACAAAAAGATGTGACCTGGAGGTTTTCCTTAAATATCAGGACTAGTAGCAGGTCAGTATCAGATATTGGCATTACGTTGTGAGAAACAATACGCTGACCGGACATTACCATAGTAACTTAAACACTTAAGGAAAACGAAAGAGTTTTCTACCTTACAAGATTGCGATTCTCTTTTCTGTCAGCAGGCGTCGTCGGGGTTCGCTCGTACCATCTGTCATTCAGACGTGAATTAGATGTATATAAGACAGATTGTTATTTCCTATTAAAGCAAACGGACATTGCTTTAGTCCCGCTAAGGACTGAAAATCCTAAAGCGACTGTGTATCGGACTAAATTTTGCCGATATGCATATTTTTACCTTATTTTATTCAATATTTTATTGATCTGTTAATATTTACTTAGTTTCTGTTTTTGAATTTTTACTACAGACTTATTTGACTAGATAAATTAGTTTCGGTCTTACATCTGTCATCTAAGCCGCCCAAGCAGGTCGGGTCCCTTTTTGAGTCTTGGCCCTCCCAAGGTTTCTTCACAGGGATTTTCCTTGCCACTGTCACCCTAGGCTTGTTTAATTTGGGATTACCCTTAGATATTAGAAGATAATCTAAAATTGTAAAGCTGCTCTGAGATAATGCTCCATTGTAAAACGCTCTATATTACCTGTATGTTATAATTCGGTCTTCTTGTGCAGTTGTACATCTGGACCTTCCACTTCTTTTTCTCTCCTTGTTATATTCTGTTTGCTCTTCCCTCATGACAGCAGAGGTTCTTAGTATGAAGATCTTTGGATTAAATCTTCAGTATGTATGTTTTGTCATGGTCCACATGTTACAAAACAACAGCAGGGTGATGTTTCTTGAGAAAGCGGTTTCATTCTGGCCTTTCTGAAGCTGAATTAAGGCTTCGTGGTGCAGGGGTTTGAACCCACGCCATCCGGAAGTGCTGTATCAGGCAGCTGGCTCTTCCCTCTGAGATTCAGGGGCTGACCGAATGTTCTGTATTTGCTTTATTAATTAACAGGACGACATGTTCCTCTTGGCTGACAGATTTCCTCAAGCCTGATGCCATCATTCAGCTTGGTATCAGGACCTGTGTTCGATCTGTACTGGTGTTTGATTTTTGAAGGAAAATGCAGTAACAAGATTTATAAATCTATAAGAACGTCCTCATTGTGTCTTTCTAGACGATTCGGAGACGGGGGCGAAGCGTCCTCGCACCACCATCACAGCCAAACAGCTGGAGACGCTCAAGAGCGCCTACAAGAACTCACCTAAACCCGCTCGGCACGTCCGAGAGCAGCTGTCCTCCGAAACAGGGCTGGACATGCGTGTGGTACAGGTACCAAATACCCCCTGACTGGCCTGGAAGGGATTTCCATACTTATCATTAAACCATTCAAGGAATGTGGAGGAATTTCCTAAAAAGCCTAAACGGAAGAGGGGTGAACTCCGCTCCCTCAGGCGGCACTGCATCAAGAACCGTCATTCATCAATAGCTGATAGAACCACATGACAAGGGATTCCTTATCAAACATTTATAGCTCTACAATTACAGAGTAGTTAACATTCACAAATGCCACTTAAAACGTAGGTGCTAAAAAGAAGCCTTATGTTATAACCATGTTCCAGAAGGGGCGTAGGCTTCTCTGGGCCGGAGGCATCTGGGATGGACCCTCAACACAGTGGGGAACGAGGATTGGGCTCATGGACCATTCAAAAAAGAAAGAAAAAGGGGAAGAATAGAAACAAAAGAAAGAAAGAAACAAGCAAGAGAGAGAGAGAAATGGAGTAATAAATGATTTAGGAAAAAAGAAAGAAAAAGAAAGAAAGAAAAGTAAAGCGAAGAAATGGAGTATAAATAAATTATTGATGAAAAAAGAAAGAAAATAAATAAAGGAAAAGAAATAAAGTTATGCAGGAAAAAGAGTAATAAATAAATTCATTACAAGAGAAAGAAAGAAAAAAAGAGAAATAAAGAGAGGCCCAAGAAATGGAGTAGCAATAATTTAGTTATTAAAAAACAAAGAAACAAACAAAAAAATTAAACAAAGGAGAGAAATGGAGAAATAAATAAATGTTTTATAAAAAAAGAAAGAAAGAAGAAAAGAAAGACTTAAACAAATAAAGATGTAGAAACGGAGTAATAAATAAATAAATCATGAAAAAAGAAAGAAAAGGAAATAAAATAAATATAAATATAAAGACAGAAGAAATGGAGTAGCAGTTAAGTTATAAAAAAAAACTAAGAAAGAAACAAATAAACAAAGATGTAGAAATGGAGTAACAAACAATTGACTTATGAAAAGAAAGAAAGAAAAAAAAGAAAGAAACTGAGAAATAAAGAGAGGCAGAAATGAAGTACTAAATCTCTCTCTCTCTCTCTCAGGTGTGGTTCCAGAACAGACGGGCGAAGGAGAAGCGCTTGAAGAAGGACGCGGGGCGCCACCGCTGGGGCCAGTTTTATAAGAGCGTCAAACGCAGCCGAGGAGCCGCCAAGCCGGAGAAAGAGAGCTCAGCGGAGGACGGGGGCCTCAGCGACAGCGAGCTCAGCTTCAGAGGTGCGGGCCGTTAGGGAACCCCCTGCAGTTCAGGCAGCACAGCTGTAGTCTGCCATTTAGCAGCTGGCTTCAGTTCTTTCCTTTTCCCTTAACGAAGGAAAGCCGCAGTCATGAAGTGTTTTAGTGTTGTGTGGCGTCTTTGGACCGGGGGGGCCCGAATCACCCAGGAGTGGGTGGCCAGTAGGGTTACGAGTCTCGCTTTGTTCTGTCTTTGACATTATTGGAGGAACACGAGTTTGGGATCAGGGTTTAGCCGCAGCGCCGCGTTTATTACCGCTTGATCTTCAGCAGTGCATTTTGGAAAAACTATAAAATGAAAAGGAGACGCTTAACGAGAGCCGGAAGCTCAATTAGTCAGAAATCCTGTGAACATGTGAACAAATGAGGATCAAACCGGAGCTGCTGCTTGCCTTCCACACAGCCCTGCATTAAGAAAGAGCTTCTGATCACAGACGCGTAAGTGGAAATGTACAGCATGAAGGAGGCCCACATCTCTGTGGCCGGGGTTGTTTGGTCTGCGTGTGTGACAACAATCTCACAAAGCTCTACATGGACCTGTACACCATATGGTATAGGTGTTAAGAGTCCTGAGCTGAACCCAAAGGAAGAGCGTTCCTTGCATCGTTTGTATCTGTGGTGAGGAGGGCCAGAAAGAAGTTTGTGTCCCGATACTTTTGGCCACATGCGGGTTTGTGTGTGTCTACGTGTGTCTTGTGTGTGGGGTGTGTGTTGTGTGGCGCGCGTGTTTGGCACGTGTGTATCGCACACGTGATGTTTTGGGACAACACGGACTTTCAACTCCACCCACAAATTTTCTATGGGGTCTAGGCCACTCCGGGACATTGAAATGCTTTTTACGGAGCCACTCCTTCGTTGCCCAAGCAGTGTGTTTGGGATCATTGTCATGCTGGAAGACCCAGCCACGTTCCATCTTCAATGCTCTCACTGATGGAAGGAGGTTTTGGCTTAAAATCTCACCATACATGGCCCCGTTCATTCTTCCCTTAACACGGATCAGTCGTCCTGTCCCCTCTGCAGAAAAACAGCCCCAAAGCATGATGTTTCCACCCCCATGCTTCACAGTAGGTATGGGTTCTTTGGGATGCAAAACTCAGCATTATTATTACTCCAAAAATGACGAGTTGAGTTTTACCAAAAAAGTTCTATTTGTTTCATCTGAACCACAATGATATTCTTCCCAATCCTATTCTGGATCATCCATATGCTTCTATGGCAAACTTCAGACAGGCATGGACATGTAACTGGCCTTAAGCAGGGGGCACGCCTGGCACTGCAGGATCTGAGTCCTCTTGGCGTAGTGTGTTACTGATGGTAGCCTTTGTTACTTTGGTCCCAGCTATCGGCAGGTCATTAATGGTCCCTCCGTGTAGTTTGGGATTTTTGCTCATTTACATTGCATTGCATTACAGCATTAGCAGACGCCCTATCCAGAGCGACAATCTTACAATCAATTCAGATATTGTGGGTAATTTTCTGCTCAAGGCAACTTGGCAGATGTGGGATTGGAGGGGGGAACCCTGACCTTTTGGTCCATAGTCAGTACTTACCGCTAGGGCTACCACAGTCCCACGATCTAATGATCGTCTTATGACCGTTCGCATGATCATTTTGACCCACGGGATGAGGATCTGCGTGGGGCCTCAAGATCGAGGGAGATTATCAATGGTCTTGTATGTCTTTCATTTTCTTACAATTGCTCCCACAGTTGATTTATTCACACCACCTGCTTGCCTATTGAGATTCACTCTTCCCCAGTCTAGTGGCAGGGTCTACAATTTCTTCCTGGTGTACTTCAACAGCTCTTTTTTCCTTGGCCATGGTTGAGTTTGGAGTCTGACTGTTTGAGCTGTGGACAGGTGCTTTTATACAGATAACGAGGTCAAAACAGGTGACATTTACAGTAACGAGTGAGGACAGAAGAGCTTCTTACAGAAGAAAGTTACAGGTCTGTGAGAGCCAGGACATCTGGCTTTTTGTGGGGACAAATACTTATTTTCCACCATGATTTATAATTACATTTTTTAAAAATCCTACAATGTGATTTCCTGGATTTGTTTTTGTCATTTTGTCTCTCATAGTTGAAGTGTACTTATGATGAAAATTACAAACCTCTCTCATCTTTCTAAGTAGGAGAACTTGCGCAATCAGTGACTGACTAAATACTTTTTTGCCCCACTATATGTGGAAGGTGTTGTGTTTATGTGGTCTGTTTGCCATGTGTGTTGGTGTAGGGTTTATGGTGTGTGTGTGCGGGTCGTGTGTGGAATGCATTGTGTTTATGTAGTGTGAGATTGTGCGTTTGTGTGTGTGCATGTGTTGTGTGTGTATAGCATGTGTGTGTGGTGTGTCGTGCATGTTGTATGAGGAGTGTGTGTGTTTCGTGGGTTGTGTGTTGTGTGTGCGAGAGAGAAAGAGAGAGACTGTTCATTCTTAAGTTGTTGTACAGATCGTGCTATATGCATTAAGTTTGATGATGTCACTTCCTGTCTCCCACAGAGGACCAGATCCTGTCGGACCTGGGGCACGCTAACGGGCTGTACGAGAGCATCAGTGACGTCGCCAATGGTACCGTGATGAACGGCGGTTTCTCCTTGGAGGCGGCCAGCCCCTACTCACCTTCGTCCGTCAGCTCGCTGCCCGGCCACGCCCATCTACTCGGGGGCGTGGCCTTCAGCATGGAGGGCCTGACAGGGGCAGGGGGTCAGCCGCTCAGGGGCATGACCTCTGACCTGTCCACGGGGAGCAGCACCGGATACCCTGACTTCCCCACGAGCCCCGCCTCCTGGCTGGACGAGATGGACCACGCTCAGTTCTGAGACCAAAAGGACAAGTTCAAAGACTCAGGAGTCTGAACTGGAGTCAAGATCCATCCCATCAGAGAGCGCGTACGAGACAAGGGGCAGGCAGGGGGCGCTGTCCCGGAGCCAGGGACGCTCTGGAGTGTGCACTTTTCCCGGAACGAGGACGAGGGACTTCCTGAAATGGTTTTAGTACGTTATGAAGATATTTCTCAGCAGTCTTGTCTCCGCCTGCGTCCAATGATCAGTCGCTCCATCGCCACGATTCTGGTCTTTTAAAAGTGTGTAAGTGTGTGTGTGTGTGTGTGTGTGTGTGCTTTAGAAGAGCCGTTACAGAGTAAAGCCCCAGTGCTGTATCTAAAGCGCCTTCATCCTGCAGCTAGCATAACCCCCTAACGCCGTGCTTTGATCCGGCTAGTGATGCTGAGTGATTCGAGACTCACCAGCTTACCAGGGATTCTGTACAGGTACCCGCTGCTCAACCTCCGCATTGCACCCTGGGAAACCCGGTGTTACCAAAGCCACGTAGGAATGTAGATGCCTTGCGTGTTTTATTTGAAACAATGATAGTAGCTAGAGCTGCGTTTTCCGAGCTAAAGCAGAGCCTGAAAGGTGGCGAGAAGAAAGAACAAGGGTTTGCGTCCCAATACTTTTGATCACATGCAGGTTTGTGTGTGTTTGTGGCGTGTCATATATGTCATGTGTTGTTTGGCGCATGTTTGTGTCTCAGAGTGTGTTGGGTGTGTGTGGTGTGTTGTGCATGTTGTATGCGGAGCGTGTGTGTGCGTGTGTGTGTGTGTGTGTGTGTGTGTGTGTGGGGCACGTCTGTTTGGTTTGTCATGTGTGTTGTGTGGACTGTGTTGTGTTCGTGTACAGCATGTGTACAGCATGTTGTGCGTGTGACGTGTGTGGTACTTGTGTGTCGCGTGTGGAGTGTGGTGTGTGTTGTGTGTATGTGTTGTGTCTGTTGTGAGTGTAGGTGTGTGTGTGTGTGTGTGTGTTTGTGGAGTGTGTGTGTGTGTATGCATCAGAGGATGTACAATCTGCCCACTGAGTCTGACACACACTGAGGGCTCCGTGATGACATCATAGATTTCAGTTTGAATTTTGTCAGTTGACATTGAATTTCCATCGGATGGACGTTAAGCGGCGCGTACCTGTACATGATTTAGTTGTTAGCTTGAAATGTCAAACCTGATTTACCCCTGAAAGATGTTTCTAGTTTAGAACTGTGGATCTTGGTCTGGTCCTAATTTCTGGGTCACTCAAAGGTAGTCTGGGTCCAAACAGGTCCAGGAGGCTCTGGTTGATCCTCACCTTAGGTTTGCTGCAGTACTAGCATTAGAGGGATTATCTACTCTAAACGTCAGTGGAATGGAAATGGCCAGAACTGGAAATGGCAGTTCTGGGTTTTAGGGTCCTGGGTTCAAGCTTGGTGGACTGGCACCCCATACAGGGGGTACCTCTGCCTGAGGCCAGTGAATTCCAGAATTCCACAGATAAACTAAGGATTAGCTACTCTGACTTTCCCCTACTTGCGGCTCCAGTAGTAGTTACTGAGGACCTGGGTTTGAGTCCCGGGCGGGGATTGCAACGTGAAGGTCAGGTCATGCGTTTATGGAACTGACCCGAGCTCCAGACGCTCCCATAAGACCCCGCCAGGCATAAACATGGTTCAGTGTGAGGAAATGGACGTGTAGGTCCTCAGCATGCAGGTCATGTTTGTCTTTTTCTTTATTGGTTCTTACAGACATTTAACCTCTCATCTGAAAGGCTTCTTCAGTTCTAGAAGATGATGGGGTATTTATCCCAGAGTATCTAACCTCTAGTGGGTTACCACATCTACATTTAGGTGTGAGGGAGGACATTTGCATCTAATCAGAACGGCCATTGTTGCACAGAGGGTGGTTTACCTACAAAGCAGCGATTAATGTACTGGATTCAGGACCAGAAGGTCAAGGGTTCAAATCCCACCCCTGCCAGGCTGCCACTGTTGGGTTCTTGAGCAAAGGCCCCTAACCCCTGATTATTTGGGTTGTAGGATTGTATCATTTGTAAGTTGCTCTGGATAGGAGCCTCTGCTAAACGACATAAATGTAAACGTCTCAATCCCTTCCTAGGCAGTTTGACCTCCATTTGCCCCTAACGACTCACCTGGTGGCAGGGTGGGGCAACGACTCTCAGGACCACCTTCAACCCCATTAGGGTTAAATATCTGGGACCCAGTCATCTCGGATGAGAGGTGTAAGTCTTGAAGAACCCAAAAACATCCAGTCTTTGACCTCAAGCACTCAAACAGCAAGCGCTTACCGAAGAAGGATAAAAGCCAAAAAAGGCTCGTAAGCTCAACCTAATCAATGAAGGGTTAAGTGCTCTGCTTAACGACCTACCAATATCAGGCTGGAGGTTCTGGTTGGTCTCGAACCCTCTACGTTTGATCAATGACACGCTGAAACCTTGACGTGTTTTGAATAATTAGTGATGCCTTCCAGAGAAAACAGGACATTTGGCATCACCATCGCTTTCGGAGCACTTCTGAACGATGATGGCGCTTTTGACAGCATTGGCGTTCCACTACTGTAGCAGTTCGAATTATACTTTTATGGCATGGAACGGAATAAATGTTCATTTTCATCAGCGCTAACCTACAGCCGTGGCAAAAACAGGTGGATGTTGCATGTTTTTTCCATAAATCCACAATCTTGAGTGAGCCTTCCGATTGGCTGCGCACTTAATGCCCCGCCTCCAACCCCGAAGACAAACGCACAACACGAACCCATCACCGGTAGTTCCGTCCATTTGTTTTTTTTTCGAAGTGTTCCCATGCGGGAGCTGCTTTTATTTCTTTTCCTCTCGGTTAGCTATTTTTTATTGAAGCCGCCGTTGTGAGGCTGAGACCGATCTGAAATC
>JAJAGP010005911.1:0-27561 GCA_025084515.1 Ancistrus triradiatus | reverse complement strand
ATAAAATGATTACGATACATTTAGACTTTACTTTCTGTGAGGGAGCGTTTAGAGGTGGGTGTCTAGTTCCTATCAACACCACAATTTTGACTCTTAACTTTCTATAGAATTCAGGATTTTTTACCAAACCCCTGTGACTGACCATTAAATAATCTCAGCCATTTCATTATGCACTGAAAGTTCAGTGGTGTTCCACTCTAAGAACGTTCTCTTAGTGTTCACACTGTTATGCAGTGTTTCTATTTACTATGTGTACTTCATTTAGTTAGTACTATTTACTACGGTGGTAAATATTGTTTTGTACATTATGTAACATTGCTTTTTATGTGCGTATGCATTTGTTGTGTTTACACTGTTGTATAATTGCTGTTATAATGTGTACAATTCAGTTGCACTAATTCTTTTTATACAGTAAAATCTCTGAACCAACTGCATCTGTATGTCTTAGGAGTTTCTCCAGGTTTTAGTAATGCAGCTTTCAACTAGACATGGATAAGAAATAAATGAGATCTCAGTGGTGTCTTGTGTTTCTTACTTTGATCTCTTTTATGTCTGAATAAAAGCTTATTCTCCTTAAAGGTTCATATAAGACATAATTCAGCAGTAAATCAGTCTAGAATGAGATCTCATCTTTTTCTCCTTTGTCTCTCCAATGTCTTACAAATTATTTGTCATCTGTTTCTCCGTGTTTCTCCTAAGGGGGGTTTAGGAGAAATAAATGAGAAATAAGTAAGCCTTTGTTGAGACAAAATTAAGATCTTATCTATTTCTCCTACATTTCTCCTGAGACATAGAAAAGACGATCTTGAGAAATACTTTTTTCCTTTGGGAATGTCTTTCTCTTTTTCGGTGTAGATGCAATGGTGTAACACATTCTGTGTGTAGCTGTCATAGCTGATAGCTTTTTGGACTGATGACTCATATATTAGCACATATATTTTCCGTTCTTCCACACGAAGGACTGCTCATATTTCACGAAGGCCTGAAGAGGCATCAAATAACACCATACCTCAATCATACTTCGCTACCTGTGGTTTAAAAACTTTTTTTTTTTTTTTTGCCATCTAATTTGATGAACAAGTATTCTCATTGCCTTTATTTTTAATTTCAAGTACCTTATAAGATAATGTTATTACCAATTGTTGGGTTTCTTTAAATTATGTTTCTGAAAAGCCCTTAATTTGGTTTTGCCTTTTAATCTTTTATTTATTGCATGGGCGCCATTTTATGTCCTTACTTTGATCTGCTGCTGTGTGAAAGGTGCTGCTATTTAAATTAAAGACGGTTGTCATTATTTTATTATTTGACCTTTAAGTATGTAGAATAATGTCAACGAAATATTCATGTAGAGTTCATTTTATGTAGTAAACAGACAGAATAAGATGCACATAAACGCATTTCTCAACCTTAGACCTGCCGAACGTTTCAAAACGACAAAAAACGACACGTTTCAAAACTACGTCCTCTGCGCACAACGCACGCGGAGTGCGCGTGAACCAGAACCGAGCGCGCGCGCTCAAGAACCTAAACGGAGATAATGCGCCCTCTAGGGTCACAAAATACGGTGGTCACAGAATACGGTGTAACACCTGTATCCCACCTATACTGACTGTCTGACTCAACCAATTATGTGTTACAGATGGTCAGAAGTTCAGTTGAAATTAAAGTGGAATGAAAAGACTATGGGCAAGTCCAGCAAAACAGTTTCAAATCCTGACACCATCCTATTTTATCCCTCCCTTGTTTGGATCC
This sequence comes from Ancistrus triradiatus, assembly GCA_025084515.1. Classification (NCBI taxonomy): domain Eukaryota; kingdom Metazoa; phylum Chordata; class Actinopteri; order Siluriformes; family Loricariidae; genus Ancistrus; species Ancistrus triradiatus. Next base: position 25,809 of record JAJAGP010005911.1, on the reverse strand, counting down.
ACTGGACAAAGGTAGGAGGTATAACCTGAACAATGCACTAGTTCATCAGAGGATTCCATAAACGCACAACACACCCATCACATTACAAGCCTGAACAGGATTTAAACCCAAGGCCTTAGGAATTGCTTTTACTAGCATCTGGCTCTTCCTACCGAACCACCACAGTCTAACAGTAATAAATAAGTAATATTAATCAAGAAAAAGCATCTTAAATGTTGAATTAGGTATTTGCATCCTTACACCGACTTAATTATTTTGTCCAGCAGGATTAACATCAGTGGTTCAAGGTGACTGCATCCCACTGAAATAATGTTACTTTCAATACAGGGGGGAAAAAACATTTTCATTAAATATAAACAAACATCTAAACAAAATATTGCTCTCGACCCCATGCTATATTTATTTAACACAGCCAGTGGTAAGAATAGAGCAGAAATATAATGTGGATCATGGAGAAAAGTATAGAAAGAAGAAAAGTGGATTAAATACTCACGTCTGACCATCACACACTTCCTCCTGGAGACCCGGCTCTGAGGTTTGGGGTTTTATTACCTCAGCCATTACTTCAGAATCTTGTTCCATGATTTTGTGATGAACAGTTTTGTTCCTGCTGTAAAAAGATGGAATCAGATGCATCATCAAATGACCTCTCTGATATTGCAGCATAATCCGAGTTCCTTTTTTTTTTACAAATATCATTAATCATATTACATTTAATATGACATCCATGTGGAATGGCATGCGTTACTTTGCTGGTTTGACCATCAAACTGACCAAATCAGCACACAAAATTTTGTATTTTGTAACATTCTTCTTAAACAGGACTGTGTAGAATTTAATTATGAGGTTACTTCTTGAGGATTTTCAGTGCGTAAAGGGCAAGGGCACAAGACTAAACTGAAGAGGGGTGATCTCCGCTCCCTCAGACGGCACTGCATCAAGAACCATCATTCATCAATAGCTGATAGAACCACATGGACAAAGGATTATTTTATCAAACCTTTATCAAGCTCTACAATACAGAGCTACATTCACAAATACCACTTAAAACACTACTGTGCTAAAAAATAAGTCTGATGTTATAACCATGTCCAGAAGCGGCGTCGACTTCTCTGTGCTAAGAAGCATCTGGGATGGACCTTCATACAGTGGAAACAGGGATTGTGCTCAGACGATTAGTATAACAGATCTTTTTTGGACAAAAGACAAAAAAAGGACCATCCAGACTGTTATGAGGAAGAAGTCCAAAAGCCAGGCTCTGTCATGGTATGGGGTCGGGTCAGGGCCCATGGTAAAGGTCATTTACACTTCTGTGATGCAGCATTAATGCGGAAAAGTACCCTGAGATTTTAGAGCAAGATAAGCTGCCTTCAAGACGTCTTTTCCGGAGACGTCCATGTATTTTTCAACAAGACAATGCAAAATAAAACTTCATGCTGCACACATTACAAAAGCATGGCTGTGGAAGAAGAGGGAACGGGAACTGGACTGGCCCGTCTGCAATCCTGACCTGTCCCCAATAGAGAATGGGTGGAGAATTTAGAAATGAAAAATGCAACAACGATGACCCCATACTGTTACACACCTTAAGATGTGGTTACAGGAAGAACGGGTCAAAATAACACCGGAAACACTAAATGTGCCAAAACATCTTTTAAGCATTGGGAGAAGAAACGACGACATCACAAAGTGATAAAGGCTTTACCGTAATGACTTATTTTGGAATGTGTTGCAGGATTGAAATGCAGGAAAGGATGTTTATTAACAAATTAAATTAAGTTGACCAGGAACTCTGGTGAAATCTGTTCATACTGTCTATAATGAAATAAAAGTGAAAGGGATTTTTATTTAAATATTTATTTTATTTTATTTTATTTATTTTGCATTTTTGATACCATCCAAACATTTTCTGATTTGAAGCTGTAGATAAAGACAACAATTCTACATAATTCAAACTGGAAGCTGTCAGTGCTGTTATAGGATTATACCATGTGAAAACAATAAAATCTTTACTCACACACATACAGTACACACACACACACACACACACACACACACACACACACACACACATTACAGTTCCCTCCAGAGGGGTTTGAATCTCTATTTTATTCTGTACAAGAATTTGTAGACGGTCCCTTAACCCTTATTTTCCCTTAGAGCTTATTTTCCTGTCCATCAAAGCTTCCGTTTGTAAAGTAAATAAATGGGCCGTTTCTCAATACCAAGTACGCGAAGTACGAACTTGCGTACTTTCTAAGTTTGGAGTAGGAAGTTGGACTTGTGAGTACATTCTCCCGAGGACGGGAGGACAGAGTTGGATTATTCTGCAATTGGAACAGCAGTGTACTTGGCTATGGAGACAACACGGTTTGCTTTTTACACCTAGATAAAAACCTAAAACATCTTGTATGATGCCTGTCAGGGGTGGAAGAAGTGCTCAGTTCTTTTACTTTCCATTGAATAGTTTAATCTACGTGTAACAACGGACCGATCTCATTTAAGCATAAAATTCCCAAACATAAGCCAGCACCAAACAAGTCTGATTTTAGAAGGGAATTTAATTCTGAACTTCAATTTATATCAGACAATTCATATTTAGAATACAGGCTGAACAAATAACACATATGCATAATAAATACGTTAATAGCTTCCCGTCACATCTCCGAAATCGTTTGAGCAGTTTTTAATGTAAGCTTTATCTTGATAAACTGACGCATAGTTGAATTTTAAACAACTACATTCTCACCTAAAAAATCTTATAACTTCATTCCGTGACACAATAACAGTATTACTTTAGAAATTATACATCCAGTTGGGAGTCCTCTCATCCGGCATTACCGAGCTGGCAATGCATTGTGGGATATTTCGCTGTTCAAATCCGCACAAGTCTGCTCTGATGCATCCTCGGTAACATGGGCGGATCGAGAACACATATGGGGATTTGGAGCGTACTTGGTTAGATGCGAACTCAGAAATGGAGACAGTACTTGGACTGCCACTGATGACGTTTCACAAGTACACGAGAACACAAGTACAGAGAAGTACGCATATTGAGAAACGGCCATAACAGACGGAAGAAATTCTACTATGTGAAAGTGAAACTAATTTTAGACAACAGCTTAAGACAACAGAATAAACCTGATTTGATTAATGATATTGTTTTTTGTGGTTTAATAGCCTTATGAGAAACAGATCATATTCTAAACACCGTGGCCGTTTCTCAATATGCGTACTTCTCTGTACTTGTGTTCTCGTGTACTTGTCAAACGTCATCAGTGGCAGCCCAAGTACTGTTCCATTTCCAAGTTTGCATCTAACCAAGTCCGCTCCAAATCCCCGGATGTGTTCTCGATCCGCCCATATTACCGAGGATGCATCGATGCAGACTTGTGCGTACTTCAACAGCGAAATGTCCCACAATGCATTGCCAGCTCGGTAATGCCGGATGAGAGAACTCCCTACTGGATGTATAATTTCTAAAGTAATACTGTTATTGTGTCACAAAATGAAGTTATAAGAGTTTTTTAGGCGAGAATGTAGTTGTTTAAAATTCAACTATGCGGTCAGTTTATCAATATAAAGCTTACATATAAAAATGCTTAAACGATTTCGGAGATGTGACGGGAAGCTATTAACGTATTTATTATGCATTATATGTGTTATTTGTTCAGCCTGTATTCTAAATATGAACTGTCTGATATATTGAAGTCATAATTAAATTCCTTTAAATCAGACTTGTTTGGTGCTGGCTTATTGTTTTGGGAAGGAATTTTCTATTATTATGATAAATGCGATCGGTCCTTGTTACCTCTATATAAACCTGTTTAATGGAAAGTAAAAGAACTGAGCACTTCTTCCACCACTGACAGGCTTTATACAACATGTTTTATCTATGTGTAAAAAGTAAACCGTGTTGTCTCCATAGCCAAGTACACTGCTGTTCCAATTGTAGAATAACCGAACTGCGTTCTCCCGTCCTCTGGAGTATGTACTCGCAAGTCGAACTTCCTAGTACAGACCTGGAAAGTACGCGAGCCGAAGTTCGCGTACTTGGTATTGAGAAACGGCCCGTGTATTTCCGTAACAGGCCAAATCTCCTTACCGTTTCTTCATCTGGTAAAATGCAGCTCCTCTTCCGTTTGATTTATCTCCGCTTTTAATCTTCTGCTACATCAGATCGCCACAGCTTCCGTAATGGTTCGAGCTGTTCTGGATCTGTATGTAAGTTTTGTAGCTCCGTTACATTCGGTATAATGAATCATTCAGACAAATGTCACCTTTAAGCGCGTGCGAACCTGCAAACCGAAAGTAAATCTTCTACAGCGCTCACTGTTCAAATGCTGCTACGTCACCACTGAACCCCCTCCTCTATCCGCTTTGCTTCCCTCCGACAGATTTACCCTGCTAAACCAAACCAGCTGCTGTTTATTAAATCATAATAATTCCTCTGTTAGGATGGATTCTAATCATTTTATTGAAATAACTGAATGACGACTTAATTTAAGGTCAATTTATATAAACTTAAATAAATAAAATTGCACCCTATGCTGGCGGCTAGGCAACCCTGTTCAGGATTAAGCAAATAAGAATGTGTATGAATGTGAATGAATGTTCAGATTATTCAGAATATTTATATACAGAATGTCTGTCAGTCAGTGCACTACATAAGCAGCCAAACTGCGCCGGTTCTGCAGTGGCGCCCCCCAGAAATATTTCATAAAGGTGGCCAGATGGGGCCACTGAAAAGCCTGGGGTGGCACACCAAACCAAAAGCCATAACTGAATTTCAGGAATTCTAATTATTTTACAGTTAATGTTACTAATTACCAGATGTGCTTAGACTATTCTGTAGTCACATCCGTTGTAGAAGTTTCACCCCCACATAGGCAGAGGTTGCCATCGCCTGCCTATTAGGTCTCCTGACCAAGGTTTCCTGTCCAACTGGTATGGTTCTGATTACTGACTTTTGCCCTGGTTTATTGACATCAAGTATTGCTTAGAGTGTTCCTGTTTATTATTGTTTGCTTCAATTCGCATCTTCTGGATAATCGACTCTGGTGGATCAGACATAGCAGTGCCGCTGGAGTTTCTGAACACTGTGTTCACTCACTGCCCACTTTATTATATACATTCACCATCTCTAATTTATGTCTACATATTATTATATTTAATTTAAATTATTATATTTTAAATATGTTCTCACTCTTAATATTTATTTAGCTCTTTAAACTATTACTATAATCTTATCAATTATTTAATGCAGTTGAATTTTTACATATATCATCTAAGCTGTAAGCAGATCGGGTCCAGTTTTGAGTTTTGGTCCTAGCAAGGTTTCTACCTTATAACCTTTCCGAAGATTTTCCTTTCCACTGTTGCCCAGGCTTGCTCAGTTTGGGCTTGGGCTTAGATAATAGAAGATAATATAAAATTATAAAGTTGCTTTGAGACAATGATCTGTTGTAAAAAGCGCTATAGAAATAAATCTGACTTTTAGATTGCATTATTATATTATTATAGTAATATTAGTTTTTGATGAATTCTGAATGTGACATGTTGTGGTCCCATCACTCCTGGGTCAGGTCCCACATCCAAACTGCTCTCTCTACAGAAGTAGCCACTGTGACTCCAGAAAAAGCATAAGAATCTTGATCCTCTTTTGCCTCCTTGTTGCTGTTATGTCAGTGAATTCGGCCTCGTCCTTTACTACACTTTAAAATGAATGACAGCATGAACTTAGCAATCATTACTGCCTGCTTTATTGTGTTTGTTTCTGCTGAGGAGCTATTTTGGGAGACTCGATGTTCTTTTGTGCATGTGGGTCAGTTTAAGAGCATGGTCAGTAAATCGGATTTGGCTCACCACATGTAAACAGGCATTTTAGAGGACACATGTAATAACCTTCACCCTCCTAGATAAAGAGCTGTTTCATGGGTAGGGGACTGTGCAAGCAGGTGAGCTGTGTAACTGTGATTTATTGTTCTTAAATGGGTTTATATAGCCAATCATGTTTAAGACTGATAACAGATGAGTGCTTCCATTGCCTATGACCAGATCATTAATTTTAATAATTTAATGTTTACATTGTCAAAAATCCCTGAAAAGAAACCAGACTCACTCTTAAAAGAAAAAAAAAAACACAGACGACCTTCCAGGTGGAATACATAACTGAGTAAGGTAATACACATTTATACAAACACCACACTGTCTTTGAACATTTTTCCAGCTGACTGTGATTACCTGTGATTATTATACTGCATATTTAGCTTCTTTCACCAGAGAAACTCAAGAAGAACTGTTGTAAAACATTGTTGCCATTTAAAGCAAATGATTTAGACACTTTTAGACATGTATAAACAAGAAGGCTTGTTCACTGAGCACTCCTAGCTAAAGGACTATCAAGTGGCCATCAACAGGATACAGCAAGTCATGAGACCTAAAGTCGGTGTACAATGGTTACCTGGATGCCAGGTGGGCATAAAAAGGCAGAATCAGGTAAAACAGGTGATTTTGTACAGACAAATACTGCAGCGATGGAAATTGTAGATAAATCAGACTAACAAAGGACATTCCACAACCACACTAATGCAATCGGGACTCTTCAGCTCTGTCATGGGTCAGGATTTAGTTTATCACCTTACACATTCTTTTTTTAGACAGCTGCTATCCAGCTCTCGATTGGCTCCCATACTATTTTCCTGACAAACCATTGCTACCAATGAACTTACTTGAACATCCTCCTGACAAATGCCAACTACATTCAGCACTAAATCCAGTCCCTGACTTTCAGGGAAAGAATAATGTTAACATGACAGCCAAAGTGTCTTGGTTAAAAAAGAAACAAACAAAAAACACTCAGCATCTACTACTCCTTCAAACAACAGTCAAATGTCAAACCTTAAGGACTTCAGTCTAAAATAAAAATGTCTTCATATATTTAAATAAATATATATAAAAAGGCTAAAGAAATCCGTCTTGTGACTTCCATAATGTTCATGACATTCAATCACCGGACAATGAAGAAGCATGTTTAACATTATTCTGACCTGTTCATGTCCATGTAGTACCAATATGCTGCAGAGATTTCCTGCATGAAATGGAATTTGATACTGACAGGCACAAATGCATATTAAAGCTGAGAGTCATTTTTGGTCTTTCTCGTTCAGAGTCGTGTTTGAATATCCTTTAAAATCCAGTCATACATTACTATTCTTGATATCTCTTTATAATGGACAAATAAAGACCTTCCACTGTCAACAACCACTCTCATTTTGTTAGTTTTTTGGTCTGGTCCCATTTGGGTGGGACAGGCAGTAGCCCTCGCCCCAATGTTGCTGTCACGACACACACACACGCTGGATAGGGATCAGTATCAGGTTTAATAGTTGCAATCCAATAATCAAAGTGAGTACACAGTCCAGGGTCAAATACCAGCAAATCTATAATCCAGGCGAACAAAGCAGAAGGGTAAGGCAAACTCAAGGGTCGAAATACAAACAGACGTCTAGAACCAAGTAAATCCAAATACAGAGAATGCTCAGAATCGCAGAAATACTAACGAAACCTCGAAGTGATTGTTTGTATCTCCCGCACTTATAAAGGTCCAAAGATGTCTGTATAGGTCGGAAGCGACGGTTTCAGAATTCAGGCGATGACTCCCTCTGGTGTTGCAGCGCGGATTCACCCGCCGTCGTGACATGACACAACAACTGGAAACCTCCTTTTTCTGGGATGCAGTCTGGGCATTGGAGCTGGGCAATCTGGGTGTTCCAGATGGAAGGTGCTGATGAGGGAGGGGTTGAGAATGTCGCTGGCCAGTACCCAAGACCTTTTTTCAGGACCGTACCCCTCCCAATCCACTAGGTAGAACAGTCGACCAGCTCGCCGCTTCGAGTCCAACAGACTCCTGACCGAGCAAGCAAGTGCGCCCTCCACGTCCAATGGTCGCAGGGGTTCCGTTGTCTCGGAGGATGGCTGGGAGGCAGAAGTAACAGGTTTTAGCAGAGAAACATGAAAGGTGGGTGCTATGTGGTAAGATGCAGGCAACTGAAGTCAGTAGGCCATGGGGTTAACCTGTCTCAGGATCTTGAAGGGACCAATGTATTTCGGGCTGAGTTTCTTACTTGGTAGGTGCAGCTTTAAATCCCGGGTGGAGAGCCATACCATCTGTCCTGGCAGAAAGACGGAAATCGGACGACGGTGCCGGTTGGCCTGTAGTTGCTTGCGGCGCACGGCCCACTGTAGCCTAACACGGGCTTCCTCCCAGGTCTGTTCGCTGCATCGTATCCAGTCGCCAACAGCGGGTACGTCAGAAGGTGAACCTAACCACGGGAATAACGGTGGTTGGTAGCCTAGAACACACTGGAAAGGGGTTAAGCCCTCCCTATTTCCTGGTTTAAACGCTCAGTTTGCCCATTGCTCTCCAGATGGTAGCCGGACGTTAGGCTGATGCTTACCTCCAGTACGCGGCAGAACTCTCTCCAGACTCGAGACCTAAATTGAGGACCTCTATTCGAAACTATGTCCTCAGAAATGCCATAGAATCGAAGTACCTGGTTAAAAAAACCATCCGCCATCTCCAAGGCTGTAGGCAACATAGCCAGGGGTACTAGACGGCAAGCCTTGGAGAATGAGTCTACAATTACCAGAATGGTGGTCATACCTTGCGATGGCGGAAGGTCAGTTATAAAGTCGATCCCCAGATGAGACCACGGGCGTCTAGGGACAGGTAACGTCTCTAACAGTCCTGCAGGTCGCTGGCGAGACGCCTTAGACTGTGCGCAAACCGAACAGGAGTTTACCACCGTTTGCACGTCCTTACTCAGGCCTCTCCACCAATAATGATTCTCCACCAGTTCCTGGGTTCTTCTCACTCCAGGGTGACCTTCCCATACTGGAGGGAACAAACTCACGATCAGGTGGGCAGTCAACCGGTGGGGTCTCCCTGGTCTGTTCCTGCTGGATCTGGTCTGAGATCTCCCAGTGGATGGGGCCTATCACACAGTCCGGTGGAAAGATGGTGGAGGGGTTCTCTTCCACTTTCTCCGCCACCCACAGTCGAGATAGAGCGTCCACCTTTCTATTCCTGGACCCTGGGCGATAAGACACAGTAAAATCTAAACGGGAAAAGAACATGTCCCACTTGACTTGTCTGGGGGTGAGTCTCCTGGTGGCTCGCAGGCACTCCAAGTTCTTGTGATCCGTTAGTACCAGGAACAGAAATTTGGCAATTAAGTTTGGAAATTAAGAGCCTTCGATTCCATTCGTGAAAGAGGGTAAATCCTACTATGTGGAGGTGTACTGCCGGGCAGCAGGTCGATATCACAGTCACCTGGATGATGAGACGGCAGTTCACTAGCTCTGAGTTCTGAGAATACCTGTGCCAGCTCCCTGTAGCAGGTAGAAGCCTCCAGCCTGCTCTCCCTGCCGGAGCTCTCTACCTGAGTCGCCCTGATCGGGGTGACCGTCCACGGCTCTGAGGGGATGATCTGAAACCTGTACGGGGATATGAAGCCGACAGGCCACTTCCCGGTTGATAAAATTCCTCACCGCTCCAGATTCTATTAGGGCTGTCAAGAGAGCAGATCCTGAACCCCAGCATAGTTGAACCTGAACATGTACACACTTAGTATTAGTGTCAGGCAGAATAGGTCCACTCACCTCCTCAGAGCCGGTACCCCTGGTCGTAGGGGACAGACCACACAACAATGACCGGCCTCTCCGCAGTACAAGCAGAGGTGTTTCTGCAAGCGCCGACATCTCTCCTGAGGGGTGAGGTGCATTCTCCCTAGTTCCATAGGTTCAGGGTCATGTTCTTTGGTCTCGGAGATGAGTTCCTCAAGATGTGGTAAACGAAGGGGGTTTGCTTTCCCACAATAAATTGTCAAGGACAATAGCGTGGTGTATAAAGGCATCTAGGCTCAAGGTGGCACCTCAACCGGCCATTTCTGCACGCAGTTCTGGTCGAAGCCCCTTCTTAAACATCGTGAGGAGAGCGGGCTCGTTTCACTCGCTCCCAGTCGCTGCAGTTCTGAACTCCAGGGCATATTTGGCAGCCCTACGTCTTCCATGTTTGAGTGAGCAGAGAATCAGGCCTATGTCACGTCCCACTGCGGGGTGATCAAACACCTCCCAAAACAGAGAATAAAATCTCTCCTGTGAAGTCAGAGCGTCGCTACCCTGTATCCATAAAGCCGTTGCCCATTGTTTAGCTTTGCCCGTAACTAAGGAGATGAGAAAGCGAATCTTGTCAGAATCAGAACGGAATTGTTCCGGGTGATGTTTGATATAGATGCTGCATTGCATCAGAAACTCCTTACAAGTATGTAACGAACAGTCATACCTTTCGGGCATAGCCATGTGAGCTGGTGTCGGGGCCGCTTGATGTATAGTTCTGGCCATAGACGCTCCTCTGGTCGGGCTAGCTAAGGTGCTGGGGGGTTCTGTGTGTTCCGATAGCGGGGGAGCCGTACGTAGGAGGAGCTCTTGTACCAGTCGGGCTATCTCCTCCATTTTCTCCTCCTGATTGTTGAGCTGGTCGGTTAAACCTGCTGATTCCATACTGTGGCGAGGTCTTCTGTCATGACACACACACATGCTGGATAGGAATCAGTAGCAGGTTTAATAGTCGCAATCCAATAATCAAAGTGAGTACAAATACAGAGAATGCTCAGAATCGCAGAAATACTAACGAGACCTCGCAGCGATTGTTTGAATCTCCTGCCCTTACAAAGGTCCAAAGATGGCTGTAGGCCAGAAGTGACGGTTTCAGAATTCAGGTGATGACTCCCTCTGGTGTTGCGGTGCGGATTCACCCGCCGTAGTGACATTTGCATAGCCAGAGATGTTTCTGGACATGTATCCACTGTGTCTCTGTTGTTCAAGAAGCTCTGGAGGAGGTGGAGGGAGTAGCATGTCATCCATGGTGGCAACAGGATCCAGCTTTGCAGCAGAGTTTCGCAAAGACTTGCCCCTCAATGGCTGGTTCAAATCCTCTAGAAAGCTTGGTTGAGAACCGCCCTTTGGGCAAGTCGGAGGTACAGGCCCTCTCTGCGCCAGGGGCTCTGGTGCAGTGTTGTTACGATGAAGTGACACAGGTGGTGCCGTGTTCTTCAGGGAATTCTTGCTCCATATCGGCTGGGGGTCACCACAGCTACTTTGGGGATTCCTGCTTCGTTAGTGGCGGAGCTTGAACCGACACCTGAGTAACACTCCCACAAAACTGTGAGGCCGACTGCGAGTGCTGATGCGAATTTACAGATGTGTGAATATGCTGCTGCTGAGCCCCATTGACACGGCTGGAGTGGCCACTATGTACACTGTGACTGAATGGCTTGAACGCATCGACTCTGGCCTCGTATGAAAGAAATAAAAACATTTAATACACATCACGACAGGTTAAATAATTTATCATTTAAATAGATTATTCAAGTAGTCATGTCTACAGTATACTCTGATATAGAAATCAGAGTAAGAAATCCGATTATAACAACAGTTCATGTAGGGATTATTATGTGAACGTCTTTTTAAATGCAGAAATGTTAAAATGATCGGTTTTTATCATCGGTATCGGCCAAAATAATGTGCTAAAAATCGTTTATCGTATCGGCCCAAGAAATTCAATATTGGTGCGTCTCCACCAGCGACCCGATTATAATCAGTGTTTTCAGTCTGCGCATGTGCTTGACCATTCCCCCACGGTTGGCAAGTCCATGAATTCCTAAAACCCTGGCTTTTTTTTAAATCTGGCAACCCCATAATTAAACGCACCATGGAATAAAGCCAGCTGAAGAGCTATCAAACACTTTGTGGAGACTCTGAAATGCAGTATATGCACAATAAAATGAAGAATTTGATTATTAATATTTTATATTAAATAATCAAATTATTAAACTATTTAATATTAATAGTTGATGTCATATATTTCTGTGAAATTATTCCTGCAAAAAAGGAATCCGATTACTGCCTGAGTCATGTAATCCCAGAGGTTTCCCATTATCTGATTACTCAAGTGATTACTTGATATTTGTGTGTTTTTTTTAAATTCTGGACTCTTTTCATTCAGCTTTATCTTTGTGAAATTTCTCACAAACTTCACAAACACTTGGTGGATGGAAAACCCATTTGAGTAAATAATTTGCTACCCGCAGCTCTACAGTGAGATAAGACTTTAGCCATTTTAAAAAGTAAAAACAGAAAATCAGTATCAAGTCACGTCAGATTTATTTATATAGCGCTTTTTACAATGGAGCATTGTCTCAAAGCAACTTTACAAGTTTAGATTATCTCCTAATAACTACGTCCAACCCCAAATTGAGCAAGCCTAGGGCGACAGTGGCAAGGAAAAACTCCCTAGTTCTAGGAAGAAACCTTGGGAGGACCAAGACTCAAAAAGGGACCCAACCTCCTTGGGCGGCGTAGATGATAAATCTAAGAGCGAAACTACAGTCATGGAGTCAAAGTTCGAATAAAATGTGAAGTATTCACATCGACATTAAGTGGCCCGTGTATGATGATAAATCGAAGAGGCGAAACTAAAATTCCAATGGGGAGTCATGGTCGAATAAAATTGTGAATTATTTACAGTGAGCTCCACAGATGTACATCATGTGTGGGCCCGGAACTGCCGGACACAGCTCGGAGAGAAAACAGAAAAATGTAAAGTTAGTTTATTGGATTAAAGAGCCACAGTGTTTAAAAATTAACAATCACTTGATGCATGTCCAATCACTGATGCCAAGTGTAGCATGAGACCCGCCGGCCCAGCATTAGCTTATAAGGCCGCATAGCTAGAAAGCTAGAAAAGGAAAACCCCCTGGAGGAAACACACCAGAGGGATCACATGAGGAACATTGGCCAACCCCAAACCGAGCGCAGAAGAACCGCAAAACCCCAACGTCTCCTGAATCACCATAAGACCTCTTTTTGACTATGGAACCCCCCAGCCTCTGCCCCCTTATTCCTAAGCAGGATGCATGGAGTCCAAGATCACGATGACCGAAGCCTAGTTCAGCCAAGAACCCCGCCCACTCGACAACTCCCGCTTAGCGGACAGGGCAGCAAGGCCAGAATGACCTTCCAGACCTACCGGCCCCAGCAACAAAAAACATGCCCAACCACCCTTGGGTCTAAATCTAGTCAAAAGCCTGCGTAAATAAGTATGGTCTTTTAGCCTAGATTAAAAACTTTGGAGGGTGTCCTCAAAATCTCGAACGAAAGTGGGAAGTTTTATTCCCAATAGTTGGGGGGCCATGTTATGAGAAGCCTTTCCCCCCCTTCTTGTGACCTTTTTTTTAATATTCTAGAACTAAAAAGAAAAGTTCCCCTGTCCCACCCTGCGAACGAAGTTAGAACGATTTGGATTGTAAACTCTAAGAGGTTCACTCAGATAATGTGGGGGGGGCCAGGCATGTAGAGCGGAAGAAAGAAGTTTATAAAGAAGTATTTTTTTTTGTAAAATCATTGCGGAATTTTGAACCTGGTTAACCAACCAGTTGGCGTGATGATAGAACGGAGTGAAAATGAAAATTCCAAATTTTTCTAGTTCGAGTTTTTAGCACTCGGGCCACCTTGCCATTTCCTGACTAAACTGAAGTTTATATTTATAGATTTACTAGAGAATCCCAGTAGTAAAGGCGTTACAGTAATCCAACCTTGAGGGTTTATAAACGCATGAAACAGTTTTTTTTCTGCATCATTAAAAAAGAGAGGAATTTCCTAAGTTTAAAAGCGATATTTACATAATTTGAAAGAAGCAATCGAGTTGGATGCTGCTAATGTGCGCCCCATCAAAGGAGAGATCTGAATCAAAATGTGAGGACCCTAATTTTTTTTTTACAGACGGACTGGCAAATAACTGGACAGCCCATCTAGATTTTAGGATAGATGTAGCTAACCTGGACAACCTGTTCCCCCCTCCTCACAGCCCTAGGGTCCCACCTAATACACCCTCCCAGTTTTTTAATCTGAGTTTAAGTAAGAGAAATTAAATACATCCATTCTTTTATTTCCTTTTACACATCCCGTTTTGTTGATTGTAAGGGCTGTCATTATTTTTGGCTGATATGTACAGCTGTGTTAATCATCTGCCATAGCAGTGGAAATTAATGCCATGTTTTTACGAATAACTGAGCCTAGTGGCAGCATGTTACAAGAGAATACAAGCGGGCCCCCAAGCCCCTGCTTTCGGTTAAAGAGTAGGATTTTAAAAACCAAGAAGGCGATCCCTTATACCCTCAGTTATGTTTTTCTAATTCTGTTTTTTTAGTAAAACATCATGATCATAGTGTCAAATGCTGCACTTAAAAAATCTAACAGAACACAAGAAAAGAAACACATCCCCGTGAGCGGGAGGGGGGGGGACCATTAACAAGTCCCCATTTAGTAACCCCTAAAGTATGGCCCTTGTTTCAGTACTATGATGGGGCCTGAAGCCAGACTGAAATGTTTTTTTCATAAATTTCATTCCCCCGTTTGTGGAGGTTGACCTCGAGCTTGCTGATAGACCGGTTTTTTTCTAAGATTTTTTTGGGACAGAAACGGTAGATTTTGAAATTGGTCTAATAATTAGATATCACACAGGGTCAAGATTGGCTTTTTTTAAATCATGGGTTTTTTGTTTTTGATAACGCCAACCAGAACTTAAAGGATTCGGGGCAACAATAAACTCCTTAAGGTTAAGGGTATGAATTTAAAATAACTAACACCTGGCCTCTATAACACTAGGTAATACTTTGTTTGAGTAGAGACGTGTTAGGAATTGGATCTAACAAAACATGTTTTATGACTTAGACGAGCTGATCAGTGCGGATGATTTTCAGTAATTAGTTAATTTTGGGTAAAAGATTCTAATCTTGATTTTTACGGCTAATTGAACAGATTTTCTTCCTAGTGCTTTTGCTGCATCCCTGAAAGGTTTTTTGCTTGAACAGTTTGGGTGATGTGCTGAGCATCGAGTTTTTCTTTTTATTTAATTTACTTCCTATGTTTTTTCTAACTTAATCCATTAAAGAAAGTCCAATGAATCATCACTGTTAAAAAATTTACACAGAATTGGGGAGAGTCACTTTCCTTGTGGGGGTTTTTTTTGTTAATTTGGAGACTGTATTAAGAAAATCTTGGATTATTCTTTATTTTTCCTTCTATGATGAAGAGAAGTATGCACCTTTTAGCTTTGTAGTGAGGTGCATGCTTGTACTCTGCCCCCATTGCTGTCCCCTCCAAGCAATCTTAACCACCTTTCCAATTTCTATGATGGTCTCACTTGCTGCTCTAAAAAATGCCGTGTTCTTTTGGGGGGCCTTAAAGGTACGGTGTGGTCCATTATACCATGGTGCTCAGCCTTTTTTTCCCTTTCCCTAATACGTTTGCAGACCCTAACCAGGGGCCGTTCCGTGGTTCCCCCCCCAGGGTTGAGCGAGCAACACATTCTAATTCTCATTTTACACAACCTCAAGATGATTTATCTCCGTAGGTTGTATTTAAATTTTTAAGTCGGTAGGTTTTTTTTAATAAACGCAGCTGAGTAGCAGATGGTGATTAGTGGTGCTTGGTGTGATTAACGAGGCAGAAGGATTTTATTTTATTAGAGAATAGCTTCAAATACTAAAAGATTAGTGATCCTGAAATTCGAATCCACTTTGCGGGAAAAACATCAAGGTTTTATCTATATTGGATAACCAAATGGTTTTTAATATTAGAATCTAAAGTATGATTACAGCCCGTGGGTTTTGGGGTCCCCCATTTCACAATTCTTCCTGAGTTGAAATTACCCAATGGATTTCTAGAATGGAACTTCGAAAGCAATTTTTTTAAAGGTTGGATCCTGCTCATTGTCCAAAGTGAATATTTGAAATCACCCTACAATTAAAAGCCCTTTTATCTGTTGACAGTAGTAAGCCCCAAGAAAGAAAGTTAAGCAAATTCCCCTGAAGAATTCTGAATAGGGACCAGGCGGCGGTAAATAGTGAATAAGCTGAACAGAGTGTGTTTTTTGACTTCCATAACGATGGATCAGTTTCACATAAGAATCATATTTTCAAAGAATTAGCCTTGTAATGGGATTTAGTGTTAACACCTAACTCCTTTGTCCAAAATTGTGTGGCTATGCCTTCCCCCCCCCCCCGACCTATTAAGCGACGAGGGCGACTAGCATGGAAACCGTATCCAGGAGGTTGAGGCTTCATTTAAGGCTAAATATGCATCGGTCTTATCCAAGTCCCTCAGTGAAGAACAGAGAGCCGTGTTATTTCTTGGGCAGCTTATCTGGTGTTTTTATAACTAATGAGTTGTATTAAAACCAGACTTTTTTTGGAGAAGCCGTTTTACGTTAGGGGCCAATGCCGGGTAACAGACACAGTTTCAATAATGTGGGTTTCTGCTGAACAGGTTGCATGGCTACAGACAAGACATTGGTTTAAGAAGAAGCCGTCCCCTGGTCCTGCTGCCTGAAAACCCTGCCTCCTGGAATAGTCAGCCCCCCTAACCAATA
This sequence comes from Ancistrus triradiatus, assembly GCA_025084515.1. Taxonomy (NCBI): domain Eukaryota; kingdom Metazoa; phylum Chordata; class Actinopteri; order Siluriformes; family Loricariidae; genus Ancistrus; species Ancistrus triradiatus. The sequence continues at coordinate 9,317 of JAJAGP010005911.1, read as the reverse complement.
TCTAACAATCGGGCCATAAAGGACTATGGGCAATGTTTCCAGGAGATGAAGAGCAGCACCCTCCCGAGTGGGAATTGGACACCGTCCCCAATCCTAAAAGGCCAGGCTCTACCCTCAAAGGCTTGTCCAGTTGTCTATAAAGCCCACGTGGTTTTTTCAGAGCACCAACTTTGGACACCCAGCCCAGTTTTCAGCGACCAAACCTTGCTGTAGGCCCTTGGTCCCACCTTCCCGCATCTGGGATGGGGCCAGAGCAGACTTACCAGCATCGGACCCCATCCGGCCTTCGCCACCGCTAAACCACCTCCTTACAAAATTAGCCTTAGTAACCTCTGAACTGACCGAAGGCGTAATCTCCATTTAGCACCCCTAAACATGACACCTAATCCTAGAGAATCTTGCCGCTCTCGAGTTTCACTAAGACCATCGTTACAAATGTCCCCCGCAAAAACTCCTGGCTCCCGGGGATACAGAGAGACCTCCTAAAGCCTGGCTGGTGTCCCTAAAGGGGTACAAAGTTTCACGTGTCGTAAAATAGAGTCACCTAATTAACCCAGAAGCTCCCTTTTCAAACAGGCCCTGCTCAGTTGGGTGGTTCACCTGAAAAGGAGGGCAACCCTGTTGGACACGTGAACCAGGTAAAGAGTGGTGCTCGGTGCTCTTCGTTGGACTAGCCTTTAACGACCTACAATCGGCCGAAAACCGTCACCCCCCACTCTTGGCCCTGCTGCGAGGGACTCTGGGCCGGGGACTCTTAACTTTCGCCTTTGGCACAATCCAGAGCTGCAAGATCTAGGAGCTGAGCTAGCCTTCTCTTAATGTCTGGATGCACGCTTCAAATAAAACTACAATCTTCTCCGTCAGAAAACTGGGCTACAAGCCTACACCTATCAAAAGTAAAATTTTTTACACCACTAATGATGGAGAAGAAAATAGCTAAACATGCCAACCACTCCGGCAAACAGCATCAAGCACAGCAGAAGCCATGGTAATACAATTAATGAATTAAAGGTTACTTTAGCCTTTCCGGTGGGTTGTTTTGTGACAGGTGCCGAAGTGAAGATATGGTTCAGCTGGCAGCCGATTGGTCCAATCAAATGCTCGATTAAACCGTTATACAAGTTTTCAAAGTTCAACACCAAACGTCACTAAAAAAACTAGTCCTCAGAAAGAAAGTGGGAAAAGAGTGTAAAAGTTTTTATAAAAACACACACCCTACTGCCGACGAAAGACGCAACTCTGGGTATTAGCTAATGGCTAACTACTGCGAACCACAAGCCCCCGGTATACCTGTTAAAGTTACTAATAACGATTACGCAAAAAAAATATAATCCGCCGGTTACGAGAAAATAACATGATTAATAATGTTTGTAAAAAACTACTATATATATATACGATTATATTATGAATACAAACTGCAATCCGGAATTAAATTAAAATATATCCCAAAGGTAAAATAAGGCTGAAGCTGCTAGCAGCTACGAAACCGGCGTTCCTGTGTGCAACCGCGGGAGTCAAGTCTGGGGTTGCCAGAATCCTCGCAAATCCTCCTCAGCCGTCAGTTCCTCCTCAGCGTTCTCTCAGCCGTTCTTCTTCAGCGTTCCAATCGAGTTTTCTTAATGTCCGATGGCATACTTCAACATTTTTATTTCGAACTTTGAATCCCAATGACCTTTTAGTTTTCGCTCTTAGATTTTATCATCTACGCCGCCCCAAGGGGTTGGTCCCCTTTTTTGAGTCTTGGTCCTCCTTAAGGTTGCTTTTCTTCCTATAACTCAGGGAGTTTTTTTTTCCTTTTGCCACCAGTTGCCCTAGCTGTTCAAGTTGGGATTGGGAACGTAGTTATTTAGGAGATAATCTAACCTTTGTAAGTTGCTTGAGACAATGCTCCATTTGTTTAAAAAGCGCTATAAATATAAATAAAATCTGACTTGACTTGGACCTTGACTTAGCTTTAGTGAGTGGTTTACGGGTTTTTTTTCGCCAGGGCAATGGCAAAGGCCGAACCCGTAAAGAAAAGGGTTTTTTTTTAGGACCCAAAAAATGCGTTAGCTCCCAGATGTGTAATGACCTGAAATAATAATAAATAAACCAAACAGAGATTTAGTGCCAAAATAAAGAAACATGGTGCCAGCCATGCACAGCGTGGAATCGAAACTCTGATCGCAGGCGTCAGAGTCTGTTTACTTTAAAACCACGGGTGCTACCGAGAGACTCACGTGACCCCATGCCATGAACAAGCGGCGGTTACAAATTTTAAACCCGAACGGAAAAGCTTCCGCCTAGCGCGAGCCTTTAAAAAAAATAAGAAAAAGAAATGAATGGTTTGGATTTAAACAAACAAACGATCGCCAGTTAACGGTGCTTATACAAAAAGTCGAGTGAGGCGAACGTGTTTTTTGAAAATTTGAAATCGCTCCGAGGGGGAAAACAAGGAAAGCGAATCCCTTTCTCTCCTCCCTCTCGTCCTCCCCTCCTCTCTCCCTCTCTCCTCCCCCCTCGTTCAGTTCCGCTCCCAGCTCATCTCCTCTCCTCTCTACTCTCTCTCTCCACCGCTCCTTGGGCGTGGGACAGTTTAAACTGGCAGCTAAGAGGAGCAGGGGGAGAAAGCGATGACGCGTTGTGAACGCAAAGACAGCCCGCGGGGGCCCCAACCCGCCAGAGGCCGCGGCCGTGTCAACGGTAAGACTTGCACATGCCGAGCCTGCGCCGGCAAGAGACAAAACGGCGTCCCGCAGCGCCCGGGCCCCACCCATACAACCCGGGCATGCGCGAAGCCATGACTTGACGCGAAAACATGGAACAGGGGCTGAGGAGCAGCGAAGCGTCCCCTTTTTAAAATACAAACATGAACGGGGCTGAGGAGCAGCGAGGCATTCCCTTAAAATACAAAAGCGCGCGGGCCCGTGGCAACGGCCCTCCCTGCACAAAGCGCAAAGAAAAGAAAACTTTAAATAAAGAAGCGGGCTCGGCAAGGGGGTAAGATGGAGTGCTCCAGCTGCCGCGCGCGAATTCTAAAGCCCCGGAGGGCCCCGGCGGGCCTGATGCCAGCAAAAGGGGGGACCTGATAGCGGTTCCCTGACCCTACCCTACCCGTTCTACTTTTCCCTAAGCGGTTTACCCATCCGGGCTTCCTAGCTGTCATTACTTGATCCTCTTTCGGAAATCTAGTTTTTACCATTTATCGCCTAAACAATACCGATTACCGGCGAGCGGCCGCTGCAGCACGTCTGAGCCATGTGAAGGCTGCGATGGGCGATGGTACCCCCATCATGGTGGGATGGTGCGACACCGACTGAACACAGGACGGACCTTAAGTACCTGAGTCAGTGGGTGTCGCCCATAAAGCAAACGAGCAGCTTAATGAGATTTGCACGTGATAATACTAATGCAATCGCACAGCCTTCATCAAGCCTGTGCGATTGTGCTGACTGTCAGGGTCTCAAGCCGAGGCAAAGGAAGCCAACGCTGCCCCCAGCGTCGGAAAGCCAGGTGAGCCCCCGTTACAGTGAGGGCATGCTTATACTGTGCCATGCTGTCCCTCCAAGCAATCTTAAACACCTCCAATTTACTATGTCTCCACTTGCGCTCTAGCAAACAAAGAAAAAGACTCTACAAAGAAAATTAAAACCTTAAACAAATTTACAAGACTGCTACTGCTAGCTTGCAGCAAAAGTTTTGTACATGCTCTGACGGAAGCGATCAGGGGCATGAGGCAGGGGTTTTGCCCTGGATCGGCCAATGAGAAGTTGACTTGGTATCAGGTCCCTCCTCTCGTTGGGCATGTCCTTTATTTTCACTGCATGTTGGTATGCACCGATACAGAGGCTTTAACTTTGGCTTAATATATTTTTGCATATCTAGGATGTCTAAGTGTATCACATAAGAATCAAAATTCTTCAAAGTTACAGGTTTAGTTGTGGGAATTCAGTTACGAGATTCCGATTGTCGAGGGCACCTCAAATCTACAAACTATGACATAATTAAGGCATTCTAGACTACAACACATACATTGGCTATTTCTCAGACAAATAATGATATGCTTAATACCAGATGTAGGATACAATACATTCTTAATAACAACTTGCATTTCTGGTCCTCTATAAGTGTAAATAAGTATTAATCACTAGCCAATCGAGGCAAGAGGCTCGGTAGAGATTATATGCTAATAATTTCCTAACTATGACACAAAACTGGACCATAATGAGTATGGAATGGTCATTACACTAAAGACATTAAACAAATAAACATGAAAATACATGAGGAATCAGAGACATGCATGTATATATGTATATGAACAAATATCCCTGACCAAATTACCTATAATAAAGAGGCAGGGTTGTGTGTGTGTGTTAGTTTAGACTTGTTATAAAGCAGTTCTCAGGTGTTTTCTCACTGAACGGTCCATGCAGAGATAATCCAGTCCCAACAAACGTTAATACTGATGTTAAGAATATGTCTTTAAAAAGGCTGAGGTCCCCGGGTCGTATTTTGTCTAGATGTGTCATTTCTGGCTCCAGTTTTTCTGGACACATGTGTCATAAAGGTGAAAAGTGGGAAGGCATCTTTGTTTTTTTTGCAAAAATTAGACCAGACTTCTCCTAGAATGGGGGAGTTTGGTGCTGAGAGTGTCAGAAATTCTTTTAAAACTAACACATTGGCTTAGTTTACGATGTTGAAATGCAGGGGTTATCTGAAAACTGGGCCAGGTCCAAAATTTCTTCTGTTGGTTTGAGAAGAAGGCTGGTTATCGTGGCCATCAATCTGTGAAGACTCTGTCCATGTGGTGGTCCTTTCCACATTCCAGTGTATGTATTGTTTGTGACTTGGTGGAGAGAGGTAGGAAAACAAAAACCAGAGTTCGAATGGCGGTCAACCCAGCTATTGAGGCTACATCTGAGTGATACCCATGGATTTTAAGATGGACTCGAAAGCAATTTTAAGTGGATCATGCTCATTGTCAAAGTAAATATTAAAATCATCTACAATTAAAGCCTTATTTGTTGAACTGCTGAGCAGGAATGAAAGTTAGCAAATTCCTGAAGAAATTCTGAATAAGGACCCAGAGAGCGGTAAATAGTGATAAGCTGGAAAGAGTGTGGTTTTGACTTCCATAACGATGGATCAGTCACATTAAGAATCAGTATTTCAAAAAGAATTAGCCTTGTAATGGGATTTAGTTGTAACACCTAGCTCTTTGTCAAAAATTGTGGCTACAGCTCCCCCCGACCATTAGGACGAGGGCGATGAGTATGACTGTATCCAGGAGGTGAGGCTTCATTTAAGGCTAAATATCCATCCGGTCTAATCAATTTCAGTGAGACAGAGAGCGTGTAAGCGTTATCAGTGATCATTTCATTTACAATCACTGCTTTGTTTGTAAGTGATCTAATGTTAAGTAATCCTAGCTTTAGTCTAAGGTTGTTATTTTCTATGGGAGCTATCTGTGTTTATACTAATGAGGTTATTAAAACAGACTTTCTGAGAGCATTTACGTTTAGGGCAGATGCGGGTAACAGACACAGTTTCAATAATGTGGGTTCTGGGTGACGGTGCATGGCTACCAGCAGACAGTTGGTTAAGCCAGTCTGTCTGCTGCCTGACCCCTGCTCTGGATAGTCAGCCCCTAGCCAATTGGGCCATAGGACTATGGGCAATGTTGCAGGAGATGAGAGCAGCACCCTCCCGAATGGGATGGACACCGTCCCATCCTAAAAGGCTAGGTTTACCCTTAAAGGCTGTCCAGTTGTCTAAAATGCCCACGTTGTTGTCAGAGCACCACTTGGACAGCCAGCAGTTCAGCGACCATAACCTGCTGTAGGCTTGGTCACCTAAAAGTAGATAGAGAGAACCCACTGAAACAAATGACAAAAAATATTATACTTGGCCTTTTATTTATTGAGGAAAATGATCCAATATTACATATTAGTGAGTTGTAAAAGAATTTGACCCTTTGCTTTCAGTATCTGCTGTGACCCCCCTGTGCAGCAATAACTGCAGCTAAACGTTTCCTTTAGCTGTTGATCAGTCCTACACAGTCCTATATCAGTCCTGGCTTGGAGGAAGTTTAGCCCATTCCTCCGTACAGAACAGCTTCAGCTCTGGGATGTTGGTGAGTTTCCTCACATTAACTGCTCACTTAATCTTTCCACAACATTCAGATTGGATTAAGGTCAGGTTGTTGACTTGGCCTTTCCAAAACATTAACTTTATTCTTCTTTAAACATTCTTTGGTAGAATGGTTTGTGTGCTTAGGGTTGCTGTCTTGCTGCATTACCCACCATCTCAAGAGATTCAGGTCATGGACAGATGTGATGACATTTTCCTTTAGAATTCTCTGATATCATTCAGAATTCATTGTCCCATCAATGATGGTAAGCCGTCCTGACTCAGTTGCAGCAAAACAGACCCAAAACATGATACTACCACCACCAATATGTTTCACAGATGGAATAAGGTTCTTATGCTGGAATTAAGTGTTTTCCATTCCCCAAACATAACGCTTTTCTTTTAAACCAAAAAGATCTAATTTGGTTTCATCTGTCCACAAAATATTCTTCCTATAGCATTCTGGCTCGTCCACGTGATATTTAGCAAACTGCAGACGAGCAGCAATGTTCTTTTGGAGAGCAGTGGCTTTCTCCTTGCAACCCTGCCATGCACACCATTGTTGTTCAGTGTTCTTCTGATGGGTCCTATCCTTAACACCAAACCTGCCCATCACTTCCTCATCGCCTTTATTACCTTCACCAACATGACCATTGAAATCTGCACCAATCACCAGTCTCTCCTCCCTGGGAATGCTCTCAACCACTTCATCTAACTCCCCCCAGAATCTCTCTTTCTCCTCGAATTCACAGCCAACTTGTGGTGCATAGCCACTAACAACATTCACCATTACACCCTCAATTTCCAGCTTCAGACATATTAGCCTATCTGACACCCTTTTCACCTCAACAACCTTCTTTACCTAGCTAGTCCTCCTGCAGGACCACACCAACTCCATTTCTCTTCCTATCCACACCATGGTAGAACAGTTTAAACCCTGCACCAATGCATAGAGCCTTGCTACCCTTCCACTTTGTCTCCTGCACACACAAAACATCGAACTTTCTCCTCTGAATTATATCAGCCAGCTCTCTACCTTTCCCTGTCATCGTTCCTACATTTAGGGTTGCTACCCTCAGTGCTATATTCTTGCCCCTCCTGATTTCTCTCTGTCTCCTCACATGCTTCTCTCCTCTTTGTCTTCGGCAAACAGTAGTCCAATTTCCGCCGGCAGCCTGTTTGCTACCAGTACCAGTGGCGGTCGTTGTTAACCCGGGCCGCGACCGATCCGGTATGGTGAAATGATTATGAACTCGCATACTTTATTCGGCAAATGTTTTACACTGGATGCCCTTCCAGACGCAACCCTCACCATTTATTCGGGCTTGGGACTGACACTAGAAATATCCTGGCTGAGCAAACTAGCGGCTGGTTTAAAGATCACTCCAAGAGCAAGGCATGTAATAGTTGGTGAGGTCACAAAGGAGCCCAAAAGAAACTTCTAAGTAACTGAAGGCCTCTCTCACATTGGCTAATGTTAATGTTCATGAGTCCACCATCAGAAGAACACTGAACAACAATGGTGTGCATGGCAGGGCTGCAAGGAGAAAGCCACTGCTCTCCAAAAAGAACATTGCTGCTCATCTGCAGTTTGCTAAAGATCACGTGGACAAGCCAGAAGGTTATTGGAAGAATGTTTTGTGGACGGATGAGACAAAAATAGAACTTTTTGATTTAAAAGAAAAGTGTTATGTTTGGAGAAAGGAAAACACTGCATTCCAGCATAAGAATGTTATCCCATCTGTGAAACACGGTGGTGGTAGTATCATGGTTTGGGCCTGTTTTGCTGCATCTGGGCAGGAGAGCTTGCCATCATTGACGAAACAATGAATTCTGAAATATATCAGAGAATTCTAAAGGAAAATGTCAGGACATCTGTCCATGAACTGAATCTCAAGAGAAAGTGGGTCATATAGCAAGACAACGCCCCTAAGATCACAAGTCGTTCTACCAAAGAATGGTTAAAGAAGAATAAAGTTCATGTTTTGGAATGGCCAAGTCAAAGTCTTGACCATAATCCAATGGAAATGTTGGGGAAGGACCTGAAGTGAGCAGGGGATACTGAAAGCAAAGGCTCACATAGTTTTGTCATTCACAAATATGTAATATTATAGAGTTCACAAACTTTCAAGCACCATTGTAATTATTCAATTTTTTTTTTACCTTCCCCCCCCATGATGTAGGAGACATAAAACTGGGTGAGGAACAGCCAAACTCTGCTACAAAGGTAAGGTTGTAGGAAAACAGTTTTGTGTCACAGGACATACAACCACGGCAAGTCTGAGCACAGTAACAAGACACAAGGTAGGTATACTGCATCAGCAAGGTCTCTCCCAGGCAAGGATTTCAAAGTAGACTGGAGGTTAAAGCTCATTTGAAAAAGCACAAAGAAATGGGCAATGCTGAGGACCGTAGATGCAGTGGCCAGGCACCTCATGCTTACTTTCCTTAAAAACTGGAAGATGTCCAGCAGTGCCATCAGCAAAGAATTGGCAGAAACCAGTGGGGCACTGACACACCCATTGACTGTTCTGAGAAGTCTGGTCAGAAGTGGTCTTCATGGAAGAATTGTGGCTACAGCCAATATCACCAAGAACTATCTTCAGTGTAAAGAAGAACAAGGAGTCCTGGAAGTGAGGATATGGACACACCAGAGCTCTGATCTCAACATCATTGAGTTTGTCTGGGATTACACAAAGAGACCGAAAGATCTGAGCAAGCCTACATCCACAGAATATCTGTGGTTAGTTCTCAAGGATGTCTGGAACAACCTCCTTGCCAAGTTCCTTCAGAAACTGTGTGCGAGTGTACTTAGAAGAACTGAAGGCAAAGTCAAGTCAAGTCAAGTCAGATTTATTTATTTAGCTCTTATTTAACTCTTTGTCAAAAATTGTGGCTATGCCTCCCCCACGACCATTAGGACGAGGGCGACTAGCATGACTGTATCCAGGAGGTGAGGCTTCATTTAAGGCTAAATATTCAGAATCAGAATCAGAATCAGAATACTTTATTGATCCCCGAGGGGAAATTACAGATGTTACAGTTGCTCAGATTGTATATATGTATTAAGAATATATTAAAAGTAATATATTAAAAAGTAAAGTAAAGTAAAAACGCTCTTAAAATAAAGTGGCAACGCGCTCTTAAAATACACTTAAAATGCTCTTAGAATAAAGTGGCAGATGCAGTGGTGACATATATTGCACTAT